>NIVC01001523.1:160000-172500 GCA_002269645.1 Macrostomum lignano | reverse complement strand
GTGTGTATGTGTGTTTGGGAACTGAGATTTATAAAGCAGAAATGGGATTTCTTTTTTTTTAAAAATCCCCAGTGGACTGTGTGGGGGGACAGCATTTTTTTGGTGTCAGCTGGACTCACGGCAGCAGTCAGTTTATCTCCTCATGACTCTTTTACTCTTCTATCTGAAGCCACTCTTAAAGTAAAAAGATTAGCAGAGATTACTTGGACAGGGGGTGGTTAGAACTGCATTTTTCTTATTCCGCAAGTATGCAAGTATGCAAGTATAGTAGGCATACTGCCCATAGCTGCTCACACCTACACCAGTGGCTGGACTGCTGCGAGGGGAGAAGGCAATTGGTCTGCAGCGAGTTCATTGATGAAAAACATCTGATTTGGTTTCAGACCATTATTGGGATATTTAGGATCTGGGGATATTGGGATCCGAGAATCGACTGGGATTTAGCTTGGAATATTTAGGATCTGGAGGTATTCGGATCTGAGAATCGACTATGATTTAGCTTGGGATATTTAGGATATGGGGATATTGGGATCCGAGAATCGACTGGGATTTAGCTTGGGATATTTAGGATCTGGAGGTATTCGGATCTGAGAATCGACTGGGATTTAGCTTAGGATATTTAGGATCTGGGATATTGGGATCCGGGAACCGACTGGGATTTAGCTTGGGATATTTAGGATCTGGGGATATTAGAATCAGGGATTGGAATCTGGGATATTGGGATCTGGAGTTTTGGGATCTGGGATTGAAATCTCGAATATTGGGATATGGGATAATGATATCTGGGGATTGGGAGCTGGGATATTGGGAGTTGGGATTGGAATCTTGGATGTTGGGATCTGGGATTGGAATCCGGGATATTGGTGTCTGAGATATTGCATTGGGATCTGGGATGTTGGGATCTGAGATTGAAATCTGGGATATTAGTATCTGGGATTAAAAGCGGGAATATTGGGATCTGGAGTATTGGGATCTGGGATTGAAATCTGGGATATTGGGATCTGGGATTGAATTCTGGGATTCGAATCTGGGATCTTGGGATCTGGTATATTGGAATTTTTAGAAATTGGGACTGAGATAATGAGATCTGGGATGTTCGCATCTGGATTTCGGATCATATTGGGATTTTGTGGTCTCAGATAGGGATAATTCATGAGTTCTGGGATCTGGGATATTGCGAACGCTTATTGGGATCTGGAATACATATAAAGTAATGAAAAGACCTACACAGTAGGATTGGGATTTACAATAGCGAAATCCTATAGAGCATCCATCTGACTCTATTATTAAACTTTTCCTATCCACAACGTGTGCACCTACAGTAGCTGCCTCTATTCCATCTCTACACCAAATCTGCGGTATAAACTGCAATCTGGTCAGTCAGTTTCGGCACTAAACTAAACACCTGTGTTCGCAGAACAAGCGATGCAAATCTTTAAATTTATCCGGCCACAAGGCTCTCTGCCTGTAGCCAGCAAGCCGAATGCGCAAAACTTTTAAAGACCAAAACGCTTAAAATGCCCCAACTGAAAGATTGAATTGAATGACAAAATTTTTCTATCGCAGCAGCAGCAACAGCAGCAGCAGTCGGACATGTTGATCCTACAGCCTCCGCAGAACTACATGACTCAGGAACAGCAGCAGCAGCAGCAGCAGCAGCAGCAGCAGCAACAGCAGGGCAGGTCTCAGTACCATCCTGGTCTACCACCGAAGACTGTGCTCTATGGCAGCTATGTAGATCCGGTAAGTCCATTGAGCGATTGGCTGACACTTAATTAACTACATGTCTAACTGCTTATCTACTTATCCAACTACCTACTACCTGCTTATCTCTATCCAACTGCTTATCTGCCTATCCAACTACCTGTCTACCCGCTTGTCTACCTATCCACCTACCTGTCTACCTGCTTATCTAACTATCCTACTACCTGTCTACCTGCTTATCTAACTATCCTACTACCTGTCTACCTGCTTATCTACCTATCCAACTACCTGTCTACCTGCTTATCTAACTATCCTACTACCTGTCTACCTGCTTATCTAACTATCCAACTACCTGTCTACCTGCTTATCTACCTATCCAAGTACCTGTCTACCTACTTATCTACCTATCCAACTACCTTTCTACCTGCTTATCTACGTATCCAACTTCCCATCCACCTGTCTTTCTACCTATCTAACTACCTGTCTGTCTGCCTTTCTACCTATTCAACTGCCTGTCGACCTAAATACCTATCCGTCTATCTTACTTACCTACCTGCTTACTTATCTCCTAATTTTACCTACCTATCTACCTATCTACCTACTCATCACTTTTCTCATATTGCATTCGAATTCATTTGATGTGTGCGTGGGTGTCTGATGTTACGTGATTCCCGAGCCTTCACCCAGTGCACTGACCGGTCCATCTCTCTGCTTCCTCTTCTCCGTCCCTCCCACCCCCGCCATTAATTCCTTTGCATGAATCCTGCTCAATTCCCCTTCCCTTCCCGACGATAGTAGCGCAGTCAGTATTAGTGAGGATTAAATGCCCATATTCCCATGCTGAGCCCCGCCGTAACTTCCTCGTCCCACCTGTGACCCCCCCCCCACCTCCCTGTCACTCAGGCCGACTTCTAAATCCCATTGCCAGTCCCAGAGTCAAAGAGGAAGAGTCGTCTGTTCTTCCTTCGCTTTTCCACTTCTTGCTTGCTCCCCGAGCTAATGCCTAATGCGCTTATGCTGATGATGGAAGCTGGAACCTTCACCCATTTTTATCGATTTTTTCTACGCATTTTAGCGTAAGTGATTTGGGATCATTTTCCTTGCTTTTTCGTCTCGATTCAAATCTGCTCTCTGCCCAAATTTTGGGAAGCCATGATTTTTTGTAAATTACCTACTTTTTAGTTTCTCAATTAAGAGCTTATTTATCAATTCTTGGAGATCGGGGGGAGAGAGCAGAGAAACAGGGGGAAGAAAAGAGAGATGGGGAGAGAGAAGAGAGATGGGGAGAGAGAAGAGAGATGGGAAGAGTGAAGATAGTTAGGGAGTGAAGAGAGATGGGGAGAGAGAAGAGAGATGGGAAGAGTGAAGAGAGATGGGGAGAGAGAAGAGAGATGGGGAGAGAGAAGAGAGATGGGGAGAGAGAAGAGAGATGGGGAGAGAGAAGAGAGATGGGGAGAGAGAAGAGAGATGGGGAGAGAGAAGAGAGATGGGGGGAGAGAAGAGAGATGGGGAGAGAGAAGAGAGATGGGGAGAGAGAAGAGAGATGGGGGGAGAGAAGAGAGATGGTAAGAGAGAAGAGAGATGGTAAGAGAGAAGAGAGATGGGGAGAGAGAAGAGAGATGGGGAGAGAGAAGAGAGATGGGGAGAGAGAAGAGAGATGGGGAGAGAGAAGAGAGATGGGGAGAGAGAAGAGAGATGAGGAGAGAGAAGAGAGATGAGGAGAGAGATGAGGAGAGAGAAGAGAGATGAGGAGAGAGAAGAGATTAAGGAGAGAGAGAGGGGGGAGAGAACAGAAACAAAGGAAGAGAGAAGTCAGTCATAGTATTCCATTAGATGAGGCTATAATCTAGAATCAGGCTTCTTGTTTTAAAGTTAAATTTCCAATTGAATCAATAAATACTAAGGTTCAGATAAATAGCACTCATGCAGATCTCTGCAGTTGAAGGGTGGCCTCTAGTAAAAGTACTCAGAGCTGTAATTAAATTAATTAAAGCAGGCAGCGCCAGACTCGACAATGCGGAAATATGATTGACACATTCGAGGGACTGAGAGAGAGAATAAATAGAGGTACTTCTCAAACCAGTCTGACACAAAATACAGCATGCCAGAGAGACAGTTCGGGCCCCACACTTCGGTATGGGCTCAGCGGTATAGTTGCTACTCAAATAGACATAAGGGAGGGACGGGTGAGCATGAGCACACTATGGGATTGGCCATTCTCAACATCAGCGCATGCACCTTTTCTCATGCAAGTTATAAATTGCTTTCCGAGCGCTCCATCCCCTTATTCCTGAGGATTTAAACAGTGTGTGAGCAAATCAAGTGGGTGCCAATCATTTCCCACATCCCCCTGCCTGTTCCACTCCCACTCTCCCCTCTTCTCTTCATCTCTCCCAGCTGGCAGTATTGGGAATTCATGCAGAGCAGACTTGGCTATGCTCTTTTACGAGCGTATGGTAGATGAAGCCTCAAAGATGTACATGTAAGCATTTCCGATATCTAAGATTACGGCTGCTGCTAAAGGGGTTGCTGAAAAAGGGCGATAGATGGGTGAGGTTTGCAGCACTTGCAGGTCTTTCTGCAACAGCAGCTACCTTTCCAGGTCTTCAGTTGCTGAGCCAGCCTCCCAGATCCTCAGTTGCTGAGCCAGCCTCCCAGATCCTCAGTTGCTGAGCCAGCCTCCCAGATCCTCAGTTGCTGGGCCAGCCTCCCAGATCCTCAGCTGCTGGGCCAGCCTCCCAGATCCTCAGCTGCTGGGCCAGCCTCCCAGATCCTCAGTTGCTGGCCAGCCTCCCAGAGTGTCAGTTGCTGGGCCAGCCTCCTACATCCACAGTTGTTGAGTCAGGCTCCCAGATCAGCGTTTGCTGGGCCAGCCTCCCAGATCCTCAGTTGCTAGGCCAGCCTCCTAGATCCTCAGTTGCTGGGCCAGGCTCCTAGATCCTCAGTTGCTGGGCCAGGCTCCTAGATCCTCAGTTGCTGGGCCAGGCTCCTAGATCCTCAGTTGCTGGGCCGCCCTCCCAGAGTGTCAGTTGCTGGGCCAGCCTTCCAGATCCCCATTTGCTTGGCCAGCCTCCCCAGTTGTCATACCCCAAAAAGTTCCTGTCTTGTGGCTTCTAAAGTACCGTCTTGTCTCAATTGAAACCGTGTAGTTTTCACTCAAATATTAAACATCTAGTTTAAATTTATCTGCAGTGAAGCGCAAATGCAACTGATACTTAGCTATGCCCTTATTGCACGCTGTGATAAATCTTATAAAATCTGTTTCTGCAAGTGTATAGGCGTTGCGAGTACCAAGGCGCCTGTGCTGTGTTCAAAATTATTAAATTCAGCATCCAGTTGCGTATGAATAAATTCATTTTGTCGACTTTCGCACCTCTCTGTTTATTCCAATATAAATTCAAGCGGATCTGCGCAACAGACAATCGGAAAGACTTTTTCAAATGACCACTAGACTACTTACAGATAGTAGCATAAAGTTTTTTTACACAAAAGTTTTTTTTCTGTTCCTTTTTGCGTTTCTGTTTTTTCTGCGTTTTTTTATTCTGCGTTTTTTATGATTATAAATTCGTCGCGTGATTCTGTGCTATTCTAATTGAAGTGAAACTGGCTTTAGTAGATAATATGATAGTTAAGATAGGATTTTTGTTGGTTTAGTGGCAATTTTTAGGGTAATTTAGGGGCGATTCCTAAGGTACTTTAGGGGCGATTTTTATGGTAATTTAGGGGCGAATATTAAGGTAGTTTAGGGGCGTTTACTAAGGTAATTTAGGGGCGTTTCTTAAGATACTTTAAGGGCGATTCTTATAGTAGTTTAGGGGCGATTCTTAAGGTACTTAGCGGGCGATTCTTAGAGTAGTTTAGGGGCGATTCTTAGAGTAGTTTAGGGGCGATTCTTAGAGTAGTTTAGGGGCGATTCTTAGGGTAGTTTAGGGGCGATTCTTAGGGTAGTTTAGGGGCGATTCTTAGAGTAGTTTAGGGACGATTCTTTAGTTTAGTAGTTTAGTGGGTTAGTGGTTGATTCAAAGCCGTGAGGGCGAGCATGTGCTGAGGAGTCTGTGGAATGATTTTTAAAGCTCTGGCTTTGATTGCTGTCCTGACTGCAACCTCTGTTATATCTACTGAACTGGTTCTCAGGAAGCGCAAGACTTCTCATTCTAGTGAACTCAAGTCGCGTGCAATTAATTCTTCTTTTTTTCGCGCCGTTATAAAGATTGTCGTCCTGGGAGTAAAAATCCTCGTCTCCCCTCGCCTCGCGTGGAGAAAGCACTCATCGAGCCGCTTGCTGGCTGCTGATGTGTTTGCACTGCCTTTCTCTCCCCATACGACAATATTGCACTTCCGTTTCCCTTTCCCCTCAAGGGATTTTTTATCCGCGATTCGGTAAACTCGAGTTCGCCTAGAGAGAGAGAGAGAGAGAGAGAGAGAGAGAGAGAGAGAGAGAGAGAGAGAGAGAGAGAGAGAGAGAGAGAGAGAGAGAGAGAGAGAGAGAGAGAGAGAGAGAGAGAGAGAGAGAGAGAGAGAGAGAGAGAGAATTCCCAGTCATTAATTTCTGTATCTATCGTGCGCGTAGCTTTTATTTGACGAGGCGTT
Source organism: Macrostomum lignano (assembly GCA_002269645.1). Taxonomy (NCBI): domain Eukaryota; kingdom Metazoa; phylum Platyhelminthes; family Macrostomidae; genus Macrostomum; species Macrostomum lignano. Next base: position 166,206 of record NIVC01001523.1, on the reverse strand, counting down.
GAACAGGGGGGGGGGGGCTGCTTATAATATTTTTTCCTGCAGATCGCGACAGAGAGCAGGTCTGCCTTAATTAAGCACCACCCCTCTCTCTGCCCTCATTCATCCTCTGGTTAGCGGTTTCCGCTCCTGTGTGTAGCGCATTGTAAAACTGATGCTGAGTCTGATGGCGCCGCGGCCCAGGCGCTCGTCAGTCATCGAGGTTGCGGGAGACCTGGATTTGAAAGTGGGGCCAGCTTATGGAGTACTGGACACTGCATCTGGACTGGCAGATTTGGAGTTGGCTTTGTAAAAAAACTCGTTAGTGTAGAAACATGTGTAATGAGAATGAAAATGAGATAATGAGAATATTTGCACCCAGATCGTGTGCTTTCGGTGATATCGCCTCACAACGCCAGTGCTGAGGCAATTCCGTTGAGTCCTGAGCACATGCAAAAGTGTCAATACTGTACACAGACGCCCTCATGCACCCGCTCACAGGGTGGGTAGCAGCCCTGAATTTCTAATCGGTTAGGCATGTACTCTCCGTGTGCCTTGGGGTTTGGCCCTCATGGGTGGTGCGAGTCTCACGACAACCCATAGGGCAATTTTTCGTCAGACAGACGCGTTTACCGTCCCATCTTTTAGTTAGTTAGTTAGTCAGTTAGTTAGTTAGTTAGTTAGTCAGTTAGTTAGTCAGTCAGTTAGTTAGTTAGTTAGTCAGTCAGTTAGTTAGTTAGTTAGTTAGTCAGTTAGTTAGTTAGTTAGTTAGTTAGTTAGTTAGTTAGTTAGTCAGTTAGTTAGTTAGTTAGTCAGTCAGTTAGTTAGTTAGTTAGTTAGTTAGTTAGTTAGTTAGTTAGTTAGTTAGTTAGTCAGTCAGTTAGCTAGTTAGTCAGTCAGTTAGTTAGTTAGTTAGTTAGTTAGTTAGTTAGTTAGTTAGTCAGTTAGTTAGTTAGTTAGTTAGTTAGTCAGTTAGTTAGTTAGTTAGTTAGTTAGTTAGTTAGTTAGTTAATCAGTCAGTTAGTTAGTTAGTTAGTTAGTTAGTTAGTTAGTTAGTTAGTTAGTTAGTTAGTCAGTCAGTCAGTCAGTTAGTTAGTTAGTTAGTTAGTTAGTTAGTTAGTTAGTTAGTTAGTTAGTTAGTCAGTCAGTTAGTTGGTTAGTTAGTCAGTTAGTTAGTTGGTTAGTTAGTCAGTTAGTTAGTCAGTTAGTTAGTTAGTTAGTTAGTCAGTTAGTTAGTCAGTCAGTTAGTTAGTTAGTTAGTCAGTCAGTTAGTTAGTTAGTTAGTTAGTTAGTTAGTTAGTCAGTTAGTCAGTCAGTTAGTTAGTTAGTTAGTCAGTCAGTTAGTTAGTTAGTTAGTTAGTTAGTTAGTTAGTTAGTTAGTCAGTTAGTTAGTTAGTTAGTTAGTTAGTCAGTTAGTTAGTTAGTTAGTTAGTTAGTTAGTTAGTTAGTTAGTTAGTTAGTTAGTCAGTCAGTTAGTTAGTTAGTTAGTTAGTTAGTTAGTCAGTCAGTTAGTTAGTTAGTTAGTCAGTCAGTTAGTTAGTTAGTTAGTTAGTCAGTTAGTTAGTTAGTTAGTTAGTTAGTTAGTCAGTCAGTTAGTTAGTTAGTTAGTTAGTTAGTTAGTTAGTCAGTCAGTTAGTTAGTCAGTTAGTTAGCTAGTTAGTTAGTCAGTTAGTTAGTTAGTTAGTTAGCTAGTTAGTTAGTCAGTTAGTCAGTTAGTTAGTTAGTTAGTTAGTTAGTTAGTCAGTCAGTTAGTTAGTCAGTTAGTTAGCTAGTTAGTTAGTCAGTTAGTTAGTTAGTTAGTTAGCTAGTTAGTTAGTCAGTTAGTCAGTTAGTTAGTTATTTAGTTAGTTAGTCAGTTAGTTAGTTAGTTAGTTAGTTAGTTAGTTAGTTAGTCAGTTAGTTAGTTAGTTAGTTAGCTAGTTAGTTAGTCAGTTAGTCAGTTAGTTAGTTAGTTAGCTAGTTAGTTAGTCAGTCAGTTAGTTAGTTAGTTAGTCAGCTAGTTAGTCAGTCAGTTAGTTAGTTAGTTAGTTAGTCAGTTAGTTAGCTAGCTAGTTAGTTATTTTAGAGCTCCATGTGTATCTGCCTCATCCACACGCTCTCAATGCTTAATATTTGGCTAAATTGTTTTAAGCAGAACCCCTGTCGTCTCAGCCAAATAGTTGATTGCTTTGCCTATGCATGCTGGTAGGCGCTCACCGTACTGGAGTTAATTGGTTGATCCGTGTCACACATGCTGGCTGTGCCAGACAGACCGGCCGTACGAGGCTAAGCAAACTCATTAACCTTCTGTTGGAGCATGGCTCATCATTATCTGATCTTGGCTGGGTTAGTTTTTTGTTACAGTATAATTATAGTACGATGCATGTATATAACTTTATAAATGTGATTAGTCATATTTAGCGATAAAGTCGCAATGATGCTAGGTTGGGTGTACGCAAGAACTGACTAATTGGGAAATTTGTTATTGGTAATTTCCGGCCTGTTAAAAGAATTGTGATTTATGTCCTACTAGAGAGATGGGACAGTCAGGTTCTCCGGTGCCAAAATGAGATAAAAGTCAGTTGACCTTGCCTAAATAAGTCAGACAAGAAGTCAGTTGACCTCACCCGAAACAGTCAGATAAAGAGTCAGTTGACCTCACCCGAAACAGTCAGATAAAGTCAGTTCACCTCACCCGAAACAGTCAGATAAAGAGTCAGTTGACCTCACCCGAAACAGTCAGATAAAGAGTCAGTTGACCTCACCCGAAACAGTCAGATAAAGAGTCAGTTGACCTCACCCGAAACAGTCAGATAAAGAGTCAGTTGACCTCACCCGAAACAGTCAGATAAAGAGTCAGTTGACCTCACCCGAAACAGTCAGATAAAGAGTCAGTTGACCTCACCCGAAACAGTCAGATAAAGAGTCAGTTGACCTCACCCGAAACAGTCAGATAAAGAGTCAGTTGACCTCACCCGAAACAGTCAGATAAAGAGTCAGTTGACCTCACCCGAAACAGTCAGATAAAGAGTCAGTTGACCTCACCCGAAACAGTCAGATAAAGAGTCAGTTGACCTCACCCGAAACAGTCAGATAAAGAGTCAGTTGACCTCACCCGAAACAGTCAGATAAAGAGTCAGTTGACCTCACCCGAAACAGTCAGATAAAGAGTCAGTTGACCTCACCCGAAACAGTCAGATAAAGAGTCAGTTGACCTCACCCGAAACAGTCAGATAAAGAGTCAGTTGACCTCACCCGAAACAGTCAGATAAAGAGTCAGTTGACCTCACCCGAAACAGTCAGATAAAGAGTCAGTTGACCTCACCCGAAACAGTCAGATAAAGAGTCAGTTGACCTCACCCGAAACGTCACATAAAAAACGTCAGCTGACCTTATCCAAAAAAATCAGATAAAACGTCAGCTGACCTCAGTAAAACAGTCAGATAAAGAGTCAGTTGACCTCGCCTAAAACAGTCAGATATGAAGTTAGTTGACCTCGCCCTAAACAGTCAGATAAAACGTCAGCTGACCTCACTAAAACAGTCAGATATAGTCAGTTGACTTCACCTAAAACATTTAGATAAAACGTCAGATGACCTCACCTAAAACAGTCAGATAAGAAGTCAGTTGACCTCACCTAAAATAGTCAGATAAAGAGTCAGTTGACCTCGCCCAAAACAGTCAGATAAAGTCAGTTGACCTCACCTAAAACAGTCAGATAAAGTCAGTTGACCTCACCTAAAACAGTCATAAAAAGTCAGTTGACCTCACCCAATAGTGAATCTAGAGTCCATCGGTATTAATCCTCTTCAAATTTGGTCTACTAATAAAAGAAAAAACCCCCAGTTCTGAGGGACGAGCAGTTCGGCGCTAACTTTTTATTCTCCGCATAAACTACAATTGCTTGCCCAACAATCTTCAGTTGCTGCCAGCTCCTCACCAGCTTATAGGATTTTCTGCAATCTTAAGACCGAACTTCGATCTCCTCAAACAGGGGAAAACTTATAACTGTTTACTCAAACTTTCTGCTTCTGTACAGATCCATCCCACACCACAAGCCGGCGTCCCAGATAAATCCCCATGCTTGTCCCTTCTCTTCTCCTTTTCCAATACAAAGAGACAGAATCCCTACTTTACTTACTAATTGCTTTGGATTTGCTGGACAACTGAGCAATATCCGCTTGCATTTCTTGGCAGTCAGACACCAAATTGAGCATGCGAAAGATAGATGGCCGACTCTCCGCAGTACACAGTTTGGAATCTAAGGAATCCAAAGGCAAAGGGATTTAAAGGATCTACAGACCCCATACAAATCTATGAAACCACAGAAATCTATGGAAACCACATAAATCTATGGAAACCACACAAATCTATGGAAACCACACAAATCTATGGAAATCACATAAATCTATGGAAACCACACAAATCTATGGAAACCACACAAATCTATGGAAACCACATGAAACTTTGGAAACCACACAAATCTATGGAAATCGCATAAATCTATGGAAATCACACAAATCTATGGAAACCACACAAATCTATGGAAACCACATGAAACTTTGGAAACCACACAAATCTATGGAAATCGCATAAATCTATGGAAATCACATAAATCTATGGAAACCACACAAATCTATGGAAACCACATGAAACTTTGGAAACCACACAAATCTATGGAAATCGCATAAATCTATGGAAATCACATAAATCTATGGAAACCACACAAATCTATGGAAACCACATGAATCTTTGGAAACTACTCATATCTACGGAAACCACACAAATCTATGGAACCCCACGCAAATGAAAATCCCAGGCAATCTCCGGAATCCACGAAAATCAACAGAAATCAGCAGTGCAACGGCTCAGCAACCGAATAAAAGAACACAAAATTTGATCTATATTCGTAGAAAATTTCTATTAGGTTAGTGCACTGCTCAGCCTCTCGAACTCAAGCTTACATTCGTATTAGCCAAGCATTGGCTGGGACAGATGCCAAGAGTTTTCCTCTCACATTCCTGACCCTCTGTCGGTTTTTATTGGCCCCCCCTCAGCAAGTCGTAAAACACGCAGAAACAGTGGCCCAAGTGCAATGCATGCTGTATAAATTTATACATTTCTGTGCAATCTAACACTGGGCGCGTCAAAAGCAAATTAAAGCCAGCAAGCTGCCATCTGAATTCGAGTTTCAGAGCCTCTTCTATTGTTCTCTACTCTCGGTATGAACCAATTCTGATTGGTCACGAGGCTCTGCTCCTATTAAACTGCTGGACTATTGAATCTTAAATTACAGATCAATGTTTTAAATCTTGAGAATTAGTCTATTGTGTTTGTAGCAAATAGTCTTTTTCATTACTATACCCAGATTTACAGACAACTAGCTTTATATATTACTGGCTGCATTGATGTTTGCTGATAGCTCCGCAATATCTCTTTGCCAACCGTTCCTATGGTTATGAAGCGAAGGCATCCTGATATTCCTAGTCCGGCCATTGCATTACCCATTGCCTCTGACCTCAGATACAGACTGCCTCTGGTTGCCATGGTGAGTTTGGGCTCGTCTCTCTGTCTGTCTGTCTGTCTGTGTCTGTTTGTGTCTGTCTGTCTCTGTCTATCTGTCTGTGTCTGTCTGTCTGTCTGTCTGTCTGTCTGTCTGTCTGTCTGTCTGTCTGTCTGTCTGTCTGTCTGTTTGTGTCTGTCTGTCTCTGTCTATCCGTCTGTCTGTGTCTGTCTGTCTGTCTGTCTGTCTGTCTGTCTGTCTGTTTGTATCTGTCTGTCTGTTGTTTGTGTCTGTCTGTCTGTCTGTCTGTCTGTCTGTCTGCCTGTCTGTTGTTTGTGTCTGTCTGTCTGTCTGTCTGTCTGTCTGTTGTTTGTGTCTGTCTGTCTGTCTGTCTGTCTGTCTGTCTGTCTGTCTGTCTGTCTGTCTGTCTATTCCTCTCTCTCCCAGCATCCGTAGCATCCGTTAATTTTCACCTTTCACTTTCACCTTTCACCACCTCATGCCAAATGAATCTCGCGCATTTCCCCATCTATTTATTATCTTTTATTCTCATTTTCCTAAAATCAATTCTCCAACCGCATCAATCACGCCAAGAGCATCGCAACAGTTCAGTCTGTATCCAACTTGATTCGATACAGACTTTCCCTCCCGTTCGTTTCGCTCTAGCATCACAAAAAAATTGAAAAAAAAGCTTCCAGTCGCTAACCAGTCGACACCAAATTTAATTTGCGGCCTCCATACTCGCCAG
>NIVC01001523.1:100000-152500 GCA_002269645.1 Macrostomum lignano | reverse complement strand
TTTTGTTCTCTTTAGGCCAAAGAGGTAAAAAAATAATTTTTGTCGGCGTGAAAAGCAGACAGAGTTGGAAGCTGCAGCATTCGCAATATTAATAATGTCTGTTGTCTCACCTGAATATTATTTTTTTACCCTAGTTTTATTGCCTACACAATCCATGGATTTATTTACCATTTTAAAGTACCTTTCTCAATTCTCAAATACATTTACTTAATGCATAATTAGCCCTTTATCCAGTTTAACCTTTTTTCCGTTTTAATGGGTTTTGTAAACATCCTCCCAGAGTGTCAGTTGCTGGGCCAGCCTCCCAGATCCTCAGTTGCTGGGCCAGCCTCCCAGAGTGTCAGTTGCTGGGCCAGCCTCCCAGATCCTCAGTTGCTGGGCCAGCCTCCCAGATCCTCAGTTGCTGGGCCAGCCTCCCAGATCCTCAGTTGCTGGGCCAGCCTCCCAGATCCTCAGTTGCTGTTCCAGCCTCTCAGATCCTCAGTTGCTGGGCCAGCCTCCCAGATCCTCAGTTGCTGGGCCAGCCTCCCAGATCCTCAGTTGCTGGGCCAGCCTTTCAGATCCTCAGTTGCTGGGCCAGCCTCCCAGATCCTCAGTTGCTGTTCCAGCCTCTCAGATCCTCAGTTGCTGGGCCAGCCTCCCAGATCCTCAGTTGCTGGGCCAGCCTCCCAGATCCTCAGTTGCTGGGCCAGCCTCCCAGATCCTCAGCTGCTGGGCCAGCCTCCCAGAGTGTCAGTTGCTGGGCCAGCCTTTCAGATCCTCAGCTGCTGGGCCAGCCTCCCAGATCCTCAGCTGCTGGGCCAGCCTCCCAGATCCTCAGTTGCTGGGCCAGCCTCCCAGATCCTCAGTTGCTGGGCCAGCCTTTCAGATCCTCAGTTGCTGGGCCAGCCTCCCAGAGTGTCAGTTGCTGGGCCAGCCTCCCAGATCCTCAGTTGCTAGGCCAGCCTCCCATAGAGTGTCAGTTGCTGGGCCTGCCTCCCAAATCCTCACTTGCTGGGCCAGCCTTCCAGATCCTCAGTTGCTAGGCCAGCCTCCCAGATCTTCAGTTGCTGGGCCAGCCTCCCAGATCCTCACTTGCTAGGCCAGCCTCCCAGATCTCATCTCCCTTTCCACAATCCAGATAGTTTATATCTCAAGTCATAAACACCACAAGCGCATCACTCTACTCTAAGTAGCTATCTTAGACAGCGCTAAATTGAACATGCGATTATGTTTTTATCCGCCTTTATTTTACGTGAAAGGATGTTGTCAGCAGCACAAAACCCAAATTTTCTTTTTTATCCTATTTTCCCTTAGCTTTGACAGCGATATCAATCATTCAATGTGGTTCCGTTGCGTATTTAGAGCTCATTCCAAAACAGTTCACTCGAAATAAAAATGGTTGAATGAGTGAGTGTGACTGCCTGCATGGCTTGGTTGAAGGAAGTTTTTTGTGATACAGAAAAATGCAAACATTTTGCTATTAATTGGTTTCCTATTGACACAAGTTTTATTAGCATGCAAAATTCGCTCAGATTGCTTAGGTGCTTGCGTGCTTCTGTCTGTGGTCTGTCTGCCTGTTTGTGTCTGTAGTCTGTCTGCCTGTTTGTGTCTGTAGTCTGTCTGCCTGTTTGTGTCTGTGGTCTGTCTGCCTGTTTGTGTCTGTAGTCTGTCTGCCTGTTTGTGTCTGTAGTCTGTCTGCCTGTTTGTGTCTGTGGTCTGTCTGCCTGTTTGTGTCTGTAGTCTGTCTGCCTGTTTGTGTCTGTAGTCTGTCTGCCTGTTTGTGTCTGTGGTCTGTCTGCCTGTTTGTGTCTGTGGTCTGTCTGCCTGTTTGTGTCTGTGGTCTGTCTGCCTGTTTGTGTTCGTGGTCTGTCTGCCTGTTTGTGTCTGTAGTCTGTCTGCCTGTTTGTGTCTGTAGTCTGTCTGCCTGTTTGTGTGTGTGTGCTTGCTGCCTGTTTGTGTCTGTGGTCTGTCTGCCTGTTTGTGTCTGTGGTCTGTCTGCCTGTTTGTGTCTGTGGTCTGTCTGCCTGTTTGTGTTCGTGGTCTGTCTGCCTGTTTGTGTCTGTGGTCTGTCTGCCTGTTTGTGTTCGTGGTCTGTCTGCCTGTTTGTGTCTGTAGTCTGTCTGCCTGTTTGTGTCTGTAGTCTGTCTGCCTGTTTGTGTCTGTAGTCTGTCTGCCTGTTTGTGTCTGTGGTCTGTCTGCCTGTTTGTGTCTGTGGTCTGTCTGCCTGTTTGTGTTCGTGGTCTGTCTGCCTGTTTGTGTCTGTAGTCTGTCTGCCTGTTTGTGTCTGTAGTCTGTCTGCCTGTTTGTGTCTGTAGTCTGTCTGCCTGTTTGTGTCTGTGGTCTGTCTGCCTGTTTGTGTCTGTAGTCTGTCTGCCTGTTTGTGTCTGTAGTCTGTCTGCCTGTTTGTGTCTGTGGTCTGTCTGCCTGTTTGTGTCTGTGGTCTGTCTGCCTGTTTGTGTCTGTGGTCTGTCTGCCTGTTTGTGTCTGTGGTCTGTCTGCCTGTTTGTGTCTGTGGTCTGTCTGCGTGCTTGTGTCTGTGTGTCTGCCTGCCTGTCTGTCTGTCTGTCTATGTGCCTGTCTGTCAGGCTGTTTGTCTGTCTGCCTGCTTATGACTGCGTGTGTCCATCTTCCTGTCCACCAGTCCTGACCCAGAAACCCCGCCGCACCGGCAGGAGTCGGAGAAGGACCCCACGAACATCTACATCAAGAATCTGCCCACCAGGACGGAGTGCAATGAAGACTGGATGACCCTCGTGTTCACCGAGGAGCTGGCCAAGGTGGTGAGCGGCCGCATCATCAGCTGCCGGGTGATGCGGGCCACCGATCCGGGCACCCGGCAGCAGACCGGAGCCACCGGTGCCGGCTTCATCCGGTTCGAGAAAGAGCAGGTGAGAATTAAACGGATTGGTTCACGCCACTTCTAACAAGTACGAAGCACAGATACTGGAATAACTAGATGGGCCACTCAGGCATATACTAAGTAAAACAGCTTTCTACTTTCAGTTCAGTAGCAAAGAAGAACACATAAGCTATTTTATAAAAATAAAGGCAGCTGAAATCACTTTGATAAGTTTAGAAGCCCAAGTTTGCTAATTCAAATTGGTTCAGCCATAAATGTACATTGGCCAGTCCACTATAATGTACATGGCAGATTTAGGCGGGACCAATCGAGGAAGGCAATAAAAATTGGGTGGCGGGGCCGGGGGTAGAGGTTCTGTGCTTGATTTTAAGGGTTTAAGCTTGGGGGGGCTTAAGATTTAAGAACCAATGAATAATCTTTGTCTTATTGTACAGGCACTGTGAGTGTACATGCCAGGCAATTAGAAAGTCCGGCGACGTCGCCGGAGACAACCCTACTGCGAATTGTTAATCCATGGCATCATTAACATTGACTCTAATTAGTGCCTAACTATAATAATAATTGATTGCACCTGCTCCAATTAGCCCAGATGTGCAACCGACAGCTCAGCCGCAGCTATTGCGCGGCGCATCTGAAGGCTGCGTACGGCTGTTCAGTCCAGGAACTGGGGGGTCGCCACACACAGCCTCAATTACCCCAGCTAATGCTGGCACCCATTTTACACCTGGGTGAACTGAAGCAATGCAGAGTTGAGTGTCTTGCTCAAGGACACCAATTGTTGCAGTGGAATAGGGAATCGAACCCTCGACCTTCAACTCGTGAGTTTGACACCCTAGCCACTGTGCTACAACCCCCTTGCAGACAACTCAAAATCTAATAATCCTAAATCCCAAAGCTAAAAGAGTTTTAAACCGCCAAGTTCACATTTACCTTGTTGTTAGTTTAACGCTATCAAATTGTAAGCATCGCGGCTTTCCAATCCACAATTCGAAATCCCAAGGACGCCGTCCTGGCCATCTCGCACATCAACAAAGTCGGCGTGGCCCTCGGCCAGAAGCTCGGCACAGCCAGGCCGCTAGAAGCCAAACTGGCCGACAAAACCAACCAGCGCAAGAAGCAGCGCCAGCAGCAGCAGCAGCAGCATCATCAGGTGCAGCAGGTGCAGACAGTTCAGCATCATCAGCAGCAGCAGCTGGCCGCAGCCGCCGCCGCTGCCGCTGCCGCCGCCGCCGCGGGACAGCCGGCAATGCAAGCGCCTCCGGCCTCTGCCGCTGCCGCTCACCAGCTCGCCTCCATGGCTCTGCTGCACCATCAGCAGCAGCAGCAGCAGCAGCAACAACAGCAACAGCAGCAGAATTCCGCCGCTGCAGCCGCCGCTGCAGCCGCTGCGCTAGCAGCTGCCAGGGGCTACGCGGCTCCTTCGGCCCACCAGCTCCAGCTCCAGCAGCAGCAGCAGCAACCTCAGCAGCAGCAGCCGCAGCCGGGCCATCACCAGCTTCCGCACCACCTGTACAGCCAGACTTTTCAGCCAGGCTCGGCGGCCGCCACCGCTGCCTCGCTGTACGCCGCCGCCGCTGCCGCAGCCACGCGGGCTTCCGTTGGTGCGCCAACGCAGACTGGCGCCGCCATTCCCGGAGGCTATCAGCTGATGCCCGGCGCCGCTAGCGCCGCTCCCGTGTCCGTGGCGCAGGGACACTCCATCTACCAGGTGTGGTTCTGGCTGGTTGAGCAGTGTGGTAGCTGAGTTGGGTGGTAGCTGAGTTGGGTGGTAGCTGAGTTGGGTGGTAGCTGAGTTGGGTGGTAGCTGAGTTGGGTAGTAGCTGAGTTGGGTGGTAGCTGAGTTGTGTGGTAGCTGAGTTGGGTGGTAGCTGAGTTGTGTGGTAGCTGAGTTGTGTGGTAGCTGAGTTGGGTGGTAGCTGAGTTGGGTAGTAGCTGAGTTGGTAGGTAGTTGAGTTGGTAGGTAGCTGAGTTGGTAGGTAGCTGAGTTGGGTGGTAGCTGAGTTGGTAGATAGCTGAGTTGGGTGCTAGCTAAAACACTAAGTTCGCATGCGCATCGAGTTTTACACGGCAAAGCTGACCATTAATGCCCCCCCTGTACATCACAGCTGGACCCGTCCGGCTACCAAATGTCCGGGATGTACGCCGCCGCGCCGCACCTGATGACCTCGGCCGCCAGCTCGGCCATGTACACCACGGACGGCTCGCTCTACTACGGAATTGACCCGGCCACCGCCGCCGCCTACCATCAGCTTGGCCTGGCCACGGCTGAGCAGCAGTGACAACTCAAGCTTTGAGTTGGCCTAACAGATAGTCGATTTTTTTTTTCATAAGCAGTTTGGGGAAAAAATAGATCTGGGTGCGTTTCTACAAAAAAAGTTACTACAAGCCCAAGTGTTTTTCCTCGATTTCGCTTCTTGCACAGGACTGACTGCCCATCTTTATTCAGCAGGAATCTGCCATGAAGATTAGCTTTAGGATTTAATTTTACTCTAGGTGGGTGACATTTCGTTGCGGGAACTAACTGCTTGTATTTGCTGTTTTTTGCTGTCTGTCTCCCTTTTATTGTCTTACATCCCTTTGTCTGCCTATTTTTGCGACCGGAATTACAGTTTATTAATTTCCATCACTAACAGCAGATCAAGAATTGTCTTTAGTCAATTATTTCTAGTAATCTTTCATTTGGCAGTCTGGTGCGCAGGTTCTCTTTTTTTAACTCTTGTCTTGACTTTTTGCATTGCTTTTCCCCCGCTTCTCCTTACCGGTATGTGTTTTTGGTCACATGCGCTCGCACACTCCTTTTGTTCTCCAAGCTGTGTTTTTGTCTGCTACAGGGCTTGCTCCTATCTTACTGCTAGTGGTTTTTTAGTTTTATTTTCTCCCTAATTGCCCTCTGTCTGGGTTTTAGATGGCACCGATAAGAGCACTGATTTGGATTGGCTTTTTAGTAGTAGCGATATTTAAATCCTTTGTTGTGTGTACTTTCTCCCATGTACACTAGGCAATGTACATTAGCCCTGACCCTATCCCTAACTCTACCCCTTGAAAAACACCCGATGCAAACGTACACTAAAGAGAGAGGATTGAAATCTTGCGTGACCAATGTACACTTGATAAGCTAGACACTGTTTCTCTCCACCAATGTACATTGGGGTGGGGGTGGGGTAAGAAGTCTATACCGATAACTACTTCAGGAAGGCTTAGTCATCAAAAAGTCGTCGTCCCTGTGTGCGCTCCCTCCCCAAGTCATTTTCTTTCTACGTTGTTCACCACGTTTTCCATCGTTCCTTTTTTGATTTTTGTCTCCCGAGTCCAGCTTTTTTCATGTAAATACGCGAGCATAACATACTTGTACTCAAGGCAGACAGAGCGACGTTGCTTGTGCGCTCTTTTCCTAGCAATTTTAACTCCGCCTCCGCCACTTTCCACCGTGTGAACTTGGATGGCCAATTTCCCACACCCATTGCCAGAAACAGCAGAAAAGCCTCTTGTCTTCAGGAATAAAATCTGCTATCTAAATGGATGGCTTATCCACTAGCTCAGGGGTTGGCAAAGTTGCTCGTCCGACTCTCACGTCATGCGGCCCGCGCAGCGTCTCTATCCTGTCATCGGGTTTGTGTCTTCTCTCCTCTCTTCTCTCCTCTCCTCTCCTCTCCTCCTCTCTTCTCTTCTCTAGATTCTGTATCTAGCTCTCGAGCTAAAAAGGTTTGCTGACCCCTGCCCTAGCCAACCCATCCAATTGTCCTGCGCAAGTTCTGACTTTTAAACTAAGTTTAATCTAGCGTGTGCTTCACTGTTTTTTGGACTTTCTCTTTTTTTCTTCTAAGTTGCTTTCCTTGCTTTTTTAACTATATTGTTGAATTGTCTCGAACTCTCTGCTTCAAAGCGTCTGAATCTGAACTGAAAACAAACAATATGGATCAAGCCTCCACCTCATCCGTTAAGTTTCCTCTGTGTCCCCGATCTTGTTTGGCGTACTTTACACTTTACCAATTAGTACTTATTACCATGTATTGGCGTCAGTTAGCGCTGATTTCTGCGTACAATTTAGTTCGAATTTTTTTTTACTTAATTGTCCTCGCTTGAAATAGTCAAGCTGGTGCGCGAGTCTGACATAGCATTCAGTAGTAGAACCTATCGATTAATTGATTAATTAATTAATTAATTTTCCCGCGTTTTAGAGAGCAGCAATTAGGTGAGAATTTCTTTTCTTCTTCTATAAACCTAACATTGTGCGCAAACAGTCGAAAGAGACGCTGCTTTGAAAAAGTTCAAAATAAAAACAGTAATTTTTTTCTGTCCCGATTTCATTTTCAAAATTTGATGGCCGTTTTGTCAATTATTTGAAATTTGTTTAGTCGGCTGTAAGTTCCAGAGAGAACTTACCTTGCCTTTGACTGTACATCAAGTCCTCTCCCGAAGCCTAGTCTTTGTCCTTGACTGTACATCAAGTCCTCTCCCGAAGCCTAGTCTTTGTCCTTGACTGTACATCAAGTCCTCTCCCGAAGCCTAGTCTTTGTCCTTGACTGTACATCAAGTCCTCTCCCGAAGCCTAGTCTTTGTCCTTGACTGTACATCAAGTCCTCTCCCGAAGCCTAGTCTTTGTCCTTGACTGTACATCAAGTCCTCTCCCGAAGCCTAGTCTTTGTCCTTGACTGTACATCAAGTCCTCTCCCGAAGCCTAGTCTTTGTCCTTGACTGTACATCAAGTCCTCTCCCGAAGCCTAGTCTTTGTCCTCGATTGTACACCAGGTCGGCCCCACGCAACCTAATCAATAAAGTATAAGTATACAGTCGTTGTTTATTGCTCACTAGAAAACCATTAGTATCAATTAATAACACTTCCCAAAAATTTATGAGCTTCCCAAAACTTCCCAAATTTTTTTTTAAATTTAAAATACATACAGAAGAACTCTTCTCATTATTTTTAGAATCATGAAATTTCATGCAATTATTAAAACCTTTCATCTGCACAGGTTTAAATTACAAGCATTAGTTTTAAAATGTAAGACATCATTAATTCATTAATCATTAAGTTCGGGAGAATTTTACATAAGAAAGCCTTCAGTTTCAACTTTCTATAGAAAAATAAACAAATGTACTTTAAGTAGCTGGCGCTTCTGTTTCGTTTGAAAAGTAATAAAAAAATTAAATTCACAATGCCTTAAGCAGGCGAGCCATCTCTTCCGACAAGCTGATGCCCTTAAACTTGTAGCTGAGCCCGATGAAGTCGGCACTCTCCAGCCTCTGCTTGTGGCACTCCATCAGCTCAGAAGGATCGTCCGGCATCTTCTTGCCCGTGGTTTGCCGTTCCACCACGGCGCAGAAGGCGTAGAACAGTTTTGAGTCCAGCTGTCCAGCGTCTAGCATGCTGGTGAGATGCAGCATCTCTTCCAGCTTCTCCTCGGATATGCCGCCAACAATGATGTCCGAGATGCACTTGGACAGGTCCTTGAAAATAAAAATAAACATGGAAGTAAATTCGGATGTGTTCAGCAAGCAAAACAGCTATGTACACGCATTATATAATGAATGACATACTTTGACTTCAACCGCATTCAGAGACGGATTGCGGTACTTCTGAAACACCTTCTGGTACAGGTACAGTCGCCGGGAAGACACAACGGTGTACTGCCTCAGGTAGTCTTTGGGATCCATTTCTGTGGGTGAACAGTTTAGATGAGGCTATATGGATATTTGAATTGCATTTGCTAAATAAAATTTGTTAAATCTAACTTCAATTTAAGAGAGACAGAGTATTTAGTTCCTGTGGTTAATTAATGATAACTAATTTTAATTTTTGTAAATATTATCATTAACATAATATTTATCGTGATAATATTTATCAGAGCTAGTGCTTGCATTCCTAATTTTAATATTCTAATTAACTTATTTTTTCATTATAATTATGTATTAATAATTAAATATATACTAAAATAATTTAAAATAAAATAGTAAATATTTGTTATTCTTTAGTATTATATTCGCACGTGGACACGCACTGTAAATTAATACAGAGGAAGTAAAACAAAATGAAAAAAATTAAACTGAATAGAACTTTCAACGTAAATGGAAATTAAAATTATATCTCGAGTGTAAACAGATCGATTAATATTCTATATCGATAGCCTATCGATATTAATTATACATGTAGGTACTTAATCCTCTGCAGTAAGGTATTGAAAATTCAAAACTATCCGAGAAATCCAGTTCAAATTAATCATGGGGGCACTATTAAAGTTCCAACAAATTTACGAGGATGTGAACTTCACTTTCTACCCATGCACACACGGCACTTTGAGCATCAGGTCCTATTCTCGTAAAAGTACATTCGGTCTCGCAGTCCTCATTGTTTCTTAGGCCAGAATTTATGGTTTGAGCGGCATTGCTCACGCAAAGCCCACCTGCGAACTACGAGTACATGAAACTATACCATATCACGCACCTTCCAGGTCCTTCAAATCGAATGGCAGCTCAAATCGCGTTGTTTGAGAGGCGCTGTTTCGCAGTTTTCCACCATTCTTGACCCGCTGAAAAATAAGTAAGTAATTGGGACATTCGAAATCATAGGGAATGATAGCTGCGAACGCGCAGAATTAAGTACCAATAAAACTTTCCCAACTCAAACCAAATTTTTCGTACACGTAGCAAGGACTCGAGTAGAAGGACGGGAAACCTCGTTTCTTAGAAAATTTTAGGAGGCCGGTTCTAACGCAGGTTCTTATTCATTTAAAATTTTCCAACAAGCTTATAGTTTCCTGTCCCTCTACTTCAGTAGTCCCTGACACTGTAGATTCTTTGTAGACCACCGTAGTTCGCCAAAACATTGGGGCATACATATAATAAGAGCTACAGGTGCTCCATAAGTTCTTACACGTTCAATCTCAGCTTCAGTCATTGACATTTTATTGAATTCTTGTAGCCAATTGTAGCCGTAAGAGACGGGTTTCTGCAACGGGGGCAAACAGGTCAAAGTTTGTCTGATATTAAAACCTTTTTGACGTACAAAATCAAGCTTCATTAAAAACCTCAGACACGGTGCTATTTTAATATACACTCAGCAATATTTAAAAGTGTTCACCCTGGCCCCAAGGGTCCATGGGCAGCACGATCGATGGTTTCGTCAGTTGGCTTTGGGCCATAGACAAATGAGCAAAAAGAGCAGGAAAGTAAAGACCGATATCTGGTGTCACAGGGAAAAGCGTTACAGTAACGAGTGTACAGGGGTTTACTGGAGGCATCTGGATGCAGGTGACAACGATAGTCCGCCAAATGACTGATTGGCGCACTTTGCGTTGGCCGTCCAGATCACCGGATATGAACTCGATTGAGCGCGTGTGGGATTTCCTGAAGCGCACGATTCGGTGCAACAGTCTCTATGCCCCCAGAACATGGTCCAGCTGCGCAATGCGCTTTCAGTCGCGTGGCAACAGCTTCCACAAGACTTTCTGCGGCGCCTTGTTCGGGAATGCCTCGACGAGTGAGCGGTCTGTTGGACGCTCGTGGTTGCTATCTATACCTGTTACTGACTGTGCTTTAGACATGTACACAGCGTGGAAATGGGCATGGACTTGCTTCTCTGTTCATTCTTTGTTGCCTTATTTTGATTGTGTGTCTATGGCCCAAAACCCTTTCAATCCCTAATCGTTCAGCTATAGTGTAGCCTTTTGTGCAGACGTGGACACTTTTCAATGTTACTGAGAGTGTATATCTTTTTGCAGCCCATTTTGGCCTACATGTAGATGCATTGAATTTAATCCAAGATACGTTTGCCAAAGTCACGAAGCTTCTGCCTATGGTAGCAAGGCTGGCACAGCGGCATTTAATTTGGTCCAACAAGCATCAGTTTGGTCCATATAGCGGCTTCTGTATAGTTTCACTCCTAGATTTTCATTTAGACAGGACTGTCATAAGCAGTGAGGACAGAAGCAGTGCCCAGAATCGTGGACCATGCATATGCCAGACTGTCTAACGAACGCCCGATTGGGCTTCATAGCGGCTAGTATGGATCAAATTGATGCCTTGCAACCATAGACAAAAGCTACATTACTTTGGCAAACATATCTCGGGTTGAAGAGATGCCTGGCGATCTTTCGGGGTTTAAATAAGGTTAAGAACAGTTAACAAAAACGTATTGCGCCCACTTTATCAGCTGTTGATGCGGTTGCAAGGTTTCCCGCAACGCCACGTCCTTTGTGTGCAGAGTTCTGACCAGGGGCCGGCTGCAGTTGGAACACGTGTTGAGCTCTGCATGAAGAATTGACATTATCAATGATAGTTTCATTTGAAAGAAACGTCAATTCTCCTTGACTAGAAACTTTGAAGGAAGTAAAAAAGAACAATTTACCTAGCAGTTGAATTCGTTAAAGAATTTTCAACTTCAACCACAGGTTCCTGTTGTTCGCTAGATAGCAGGCTCTGACTCAGGCTTTCTCTTCCAACGGTACCGTTTTTACCTGCTGCTCTGCTCTGACGAGCTGTTTTCGCTCTCTCGCGCTCCACAAAATACCCAACCGCAGTTTCTGGCTCGGCTGGGCCGCTCTGCAATAATTGTCTTTTCTCAGACGAGTTGTAGCAGCCGTTTGCTGTTAGTGGCTGGGTAGCTGCTGCTGAGGCCTCGAAACTGCGCGCTGTTGCTGCTGCAGCCTTCCTTGCCTGCGGCTTTGTGCTCTACGGTGTGAGGGAAAGGCTTGGAGGTTTGAGGGACTCGGGCTAGCTGGTCTGTTGGACCCTCAGTTAAATACTCTCTCCAATGATTGCCGGGTGTCTGTCCATGCACTAGCCAGCTCTATGCTTGTACAAGCGTCGTATGTGCATAATGAAATGGAACCAGACAGAGAGATTGGTAAATATAGAGTTGAGCTTCATAGCCTCACTCAGGCTTCACGCAAGAGAAAGCTAATAGAGAGGGGTAAAGGCATAATAGTGACAGAGAACCTGAGCTCTGCACTGCGCAATTAGGCCAGTGAATTAATTTATTAACTTGTGTAATTAGTATCTATCTATTTTAGATAATACCTAGTAGAACAGAAAAGTCAAACCTTGACGGTTGTCTGCTTGGGAGTTGGCGAGGACGGAATGTGTGCAGGAATGCTGGCTTCATCGGCAGTTAAATCTAAAACGACGAACAATGAGAAGTGCTCAAAATGTACACTCCATGCAATTATCGAATTGCAGTTAATTCTGGTTTGGGAATGAATTCGCCATGATATGGGGCGAGTACAATAGACTAGGGGAATATCTCAGCACAAGTCAGATAGGGGATTTCTGAGTAAGGATTCAGAATGCATTCATGGGTACTGTTTTAAATTTAGTGCTATTTACGCAGATTTTGTTTTTGATGCGGGGAACTTGTCTCTATTCTGGGGTGTTAGTTGAGATCTGAGGATGTCAGATTTGATCTGAGAATGTCAGTTTATATCTGAGGATGTCAGTTTGGATCTGAGGATGTCAGTTTGGATCTGAGGATGTCAGTTCAGATCTGAGGATGTCAGTTTGGATCTGAGGATGTCAGATTAGATCAGAGGATGTCAGTTTGGATCTGAGGATTTCAGTTCAGATCTGAGGATGTCAGTTCAGATCTGAGGATGTCAGTTTGGATCTGAGGATGTCAGTTCAGATCTGAGGATGCCAGTTTGGATCTGAGGATGTCAGTTAGATCTGAGGATGTCAGTTTAGATCTGAGGATGTCAGTTCAGATCTGAGGATGTCAGTTTGGATCTGAGGATGTCAGTTTAGATCTGAGGATTTCAGTTCAGATCTGAGGATGTCAGTTTGGATCAGAGGATGACAGTTTGGATCTGAGGATTTCAGTTCAGATCTGAGGATGTCAGTTCAGATCTGAGGATGTCAGTTTGGATCTGAGGATGTCAGTTTAGATCTGAGGATGTCAGTTCAGATCTGAGGATGTCAGTTTGGATCAGAGGATGTCAGTTTAGATCTGAGGATTTCAGTTCAGATCTGAGGATGTCAGTTTGGATCAGAGGATGTCAGTTTGGATCTGAGGATTTCAGTTCAGATCTGAGGATGTCAGTTCAGATCTGAGGATGTCAGTTTGGATCTGAGGATTTCAGTTCAGATCTGAGGATGTCAGTTTGGATCTGAGGATGTCAGATTAGATCAGAGGATGTCAGTTTGGATCTGAGGATTTCAGTTTGGATCTGAGGATGTCAGTTTAGATCAGAGGATGTCAGTTTGGATCTGAGGATGTCAGATTAGATCAGAGGATTTCAGTTTGGATCTGAGGATGTCAGTTTGGATCAGAGGATGTCAGTTTATATCTGACGAAGTTAAATTAGATCAGAGGATGTCAGTTTGGATCTGAGGATTTCAGTTCAGATCTGAGGATGTCAGTTTAGATCAAAGGATGTCAGTTTGGATCTGAGGATGTCAGATTAGATCAGAGGATTTCAGTTTGGATCTGAGGATGTCAGTTTGGATCTGAGGATGTCAGTTTAGATCAGAGGATGTCAGTTTGGATCTGAGGATGTCAGATTAGATCAGAGGATTTCAGTTTGGATCTGAGGATGTCAGTTTAGATCTGAGAATGTCAGTTTATATCTGACGAAGTTAAATTAGATCTGAGGATGTCAGTTTAGATCTGAGGATGTCAGTTTGGATCAGAGGATGTCAGTTTATATCTGAGGATGTCAGTTTGGATCTGAGGATGTCAGTTTGGATCAGAGGATGTCAGTTTAGATCAGAGGATGTCAGTTTAGATCTGAGGATGTCAGTTTAGATCTGAGGATGTCAGTTTGGATCAGAGGATGTCAGTTTATATCTGACGAAGTTAAATTAGATCTGAGGATGTCAGATTAGATCAGAGGATGTCAGTTTGGATCTGAGGATGTCAGTTTAGATCTGAGGATGTCAGTTTGGATCTGAGGATGTCAGTTCAGATCTGAGGAAGTCAGTTTGGATCTGAGGATGTCAGATTAGATCAGAGGATGTCAGTTTGGATCTGAGGATGTCAGTTTGGATCTGAGGATTTCAGTTTGGATCTGAAGAAGTCAGTTTGGATCTGAGGATGTCAGTTCAGATCTGAGGATGTCAGTTTAGATCTGAGGATGTCAGTTTGGATCTGAGGATGTCAGTTTGGATCAGAGGATGTCAGTTTAGATCTGAGGATGTCAGTTTGGATCTGAGGATGTCAGTTTAGATCTGAGGATGTCAGTTTAGATCTGAGGATGTCAGTTCAGATCTGAGGATGTCAGTTTAGATCTGAGGATGTCAGTTCAGATCTGAGGATGTCAGTTTGGATATGAGGATGTCAGTTTGGATCTGAGGATGTCAGTTTAGATCTGAGGATGTCAGTTCAGATCTGAGGATGTCAGTTCAGATCTGAGGATGTCAGTTTGGATCTGAGGATGTCAGATTAGATCAGAGGATGTCAGTTTGGATCTGAGGATTTCAGTTTGGATCTGAGGATGTCAGTTTAGATCAGAGGATGTCAGTTTGGATCTGAGGATGTCAGATTAGATCAGAGGATTTCAGTTTGGATCTGAGGATTTCAGTTTGGATCTGAGGATGTCAGTTTAGATCAGAGGATGTCAGTTTGGATCTGAGGATGTCAGATTAGATCAGAGGATTTCAGTTTGGATCTGAGGATGTCAGTTCAGATCTGAGGATGTCAGTTTAGATCTGAGGATGTCAGTTTAGATCTGAGAATGTCAGTTTATATCTGACGAAGTTAAATTAGATCTGAGGATGTCAGTTTGGATCTGAGGATGTCAGTTTGGATCAGAGGATGTCAGTTTAGATCAGAGGATGTCAGTTTAGATCTGAGGATGTCAGTTTAGATCTGAGGATGTCAGTTTAGATCAGAGGATGTCAGTTTATATCTGACGAAGTTAAATTAGATCAGAGGATGTCAGTTTGGATCTGAGGATTTCAGTTCAGATCTGAGGATGTCAGTTTAGATCAAAGGATGTCAGTTTGGATCTGAGGATGTCAGATTAGATCAGAGGATTTCAGTTTGGATCTGAGGATTTCAGTTTGGATCTGAGGATGTCAGTTTAGATCAGAGGATGTCAGTTTGGATCTGAGGATGTCAGATTAGATCAGAGGATTTCAGTTTGGATCTGAGGATGTCAGTTCAGATCTGAGGATGTCAGTTTAGATCTGAGAATGTCAGTTTATATCTGACGAAGTTAAATTAGATCTGAGGATGTCAGTTTAGATCTGAGGATGTCAGTTTGGATCAGAGGATGTCAGTTTATATCTGAGGATGTCAGTTTGGATCTGAGGATGTCAGTTTGGATCAGAGGATGTCAGTTTAGATCAGAGGATGTCAGTTTAGATCTGAGGATGTCAGTTTAGATCTGAGGATGTCAGTTTGGATCAGAGGATGTCAGTTTATATCTGACGAAGTTAAATTAGATCTGAGGATGTCAGATTAGATCAGAGGATGTCAGTTTGGATCTGAGGATGTCAGTTTAGATCTGAGGATGTCAGTTTAGATCAGAGGATGTCAGTTCAGATCTGAGGATGTCAGTTTGGATCTGAGGATGTCAGATTAGATCAGAGGATGTCAGTTTGGATCTGAGGATGTCAGTTTGGATCTGAGGATTTCAGTTTGGATCTGAAGAAGTCAGTTTGGATCTGAGGATGTCAGTTCAGATCTGAGGATGTCAGTTTAGATCTGAGGATGTCAGTTTGGATCTGAGGATGTCAGTTTGGATCAGAGGATGTCAGTTTAGATCTGAGGATGTCAGTTTGGATCTGAGGATGTCAGTTTAGATCTGAGGATGTCAGTTTAGATCTGAGGATGTCAGTTAGATCTGAGGATGTCAGTTTAGATCTGAGGATGTCAGTTCAGATCTGAGGATGTCAGTTTGGATCTGAGGATGTCAGTTTGGATCTGAGGATGTCAGTTCAGATCTGAGGATGTCAGTTTGGATATGAGGATGTCAGTTTGGATCAGAGGATGTCAGTTTAGATCTGAGGATGTCAGTTTGGATCTGAGGATGTCAGTTTAGATCTGAGGATGTCAGTTTAGATCTGAGGATGTCAGTTTAGATCTGAGGATGTCAGTTTAGATCTGAGGATGTCAGTTTAGATCTGAGGATGTCTGTTTAGAAGTTATGGTTTAAGACCTGTGAGACATTTGCACAAAGCACAAGATTAACAAAGTTTCTTCTTTCAAGAACTCACCAGTATTCGCCGCAGCCTCAAAGGCGGTCTTTGGTCGCCTCTGCCCGATTTGTCGCAGCATAGAGAAGTCAATCTGCTGCCAGACAGAATCCTGTGCAGGCTCCGCCGCTGCCTGCTCTTGCTGCTCCGGTTCGTTAACGGAATCTCGTTTCGGAAGGACCGCAGACTGCGGCACCTGAGCCACCAAGCGTCGTTTTATGGTTGTTTTATCTCGGTCTGGTGTAGCTGCAGCAGTCAGGTCCGGCTTCCTGACTGCCGCATCCTGCTGCTGTCTCGACTGGATTGGCTTGGCGCTGGTGACCCGTTGGTAGAGCGGGCTGCGGCTCTTGGCTCGGAGCGTCTCTAGCGAGGCAGAGTTGCCACTGCTGCTCTGCTGCTTGCGGTGGAGGCAAAGCAACAAAGGAGGAAAAGAGTATTATGCTATGTGTGAGGAATATCCAATAAGAAGTTAATGTATTTCGTTTGTATAGCAACGTTTCTTTTTGAATGGCGTCTGACTAACGAAACCTTTTTATACATTTGGATGCCGTCTGAATTGAGTTGGGAGCTAAACGGATGCAGAAAATTCAAGGAAGGAGGGAAGGTAGAAGGAGTAAGTGGATTTTGGATTTTTCCTGTTTGCTCAAACTTGTGTGGATTCTTTAGCTGCTTGCGTTCAAAAGAAAAGAGCTCAGTCTAAAAAAGGCTAACGAGTCAGAGTTTGCCTGCATGTCGTTCCTCTTGGCCTTCTTGGAGAAGACTAAAAGCAGCAAGCTGGTCAAAGCTCAGGCAGCCTCTTCTTTTTCTGTAGACCCACTTTGTCGCTCCAGGTGAGTGAAAATCGATTTTGTAAAGGACAGAATTCCTCCCAGCATTTTGAATGACAGGGTGAAACCTGAGTACACAAGGTAAGAGCTTAGTAACCCAATAAATCGATTTTCGTTGCTGGGTGGTAAAATGCGTCAGCACTACTTTTTCTAGCGACAGTAGACAGTAGTGTTGCTGCGCATGCTCTTAATTGTATTAAATATAAAATTGAGCCTATCTATAGCCTACGGTTGCCAGGAGGTTGGACGAACTGCCCCACTGGGTCACGCGATGACGCGGACTGCTGCCGCCGCTGGCTGGTGTCGAACTCGTGACCTCAACTGACCGACTTCGTGGCCGATTCGACTGTCGCTGTTTCGACTTATTATTGCTATTATTATTCGACTTCTTTGTCGATTGAACGGCGGCTAACCAGAGAGGCGCTGAAGAATTGATTGGTTTGGCTGCCTGGTTGTACACGTGTTGTTGTTGCTGTTGCTGCTGTTGTTGTTGTTGCTGCTGTTGTTGTTGTTGCTGTTGTTGCTGCTGTTGTTGTTGTTGTTGCTGTTGGTGTTGCTGTTTTTGCTGCACCTGCTGTTCGTCTGTTTGCTCTACCAAAGCTTGTCGCAGTCGGCCGCCGCGTCTTACAAGCGAGGCCAAACTTCTCAGTGGTTTTCGGCGATTGTGCTGCACCTGACTGCTGGCCGAGGCCCTTCGTTTGCTTGACGACAAGCGGACGAGGCCTGTGTCAGTCTGGAAATAGAATGTAGTCGTGCGTCTTTGGATATTATCTATTGCTCTTGGTTATTAAATGTACGTGAATAGAGAGCTTCTATAGGACGTAGAACCGTCCATGGAGTTCAGGGTTTTGGCGGGTAGTTCTGAAGGATCTAAACTTTTGAGTCTGGTGAGATCTGTGTGTGTACATGCTGAGAGTTCATGATTTTGCAGAGTATCTGTTTGAGGGCTTGATGTGGAGTGGGGATTTGTGCGTACTTTCACCAACAGCTAAAACTGACCTTTTCGGAGTCTCGCGTTCTGGCGTAAGAAGCTGTCTGCAATCTTCTTCTGTCACCTCTGCCTTTGCCCGAAGCGTTTCGAGTCGACGAGTTGCTTCCGGCAGGGGTCTCGGGAATGGCGGTCAGCCACTCGCGTACAATCTCCATCTTCTGCACAGGCTCCTCTTGCTCATCAAATTCATCCTCATCGTCGACTTCATCATCTTCAATAAAATCTGCTCGATGCTGCTCAACGTAGACAACGAGACGCTCGTGCTCGGCGTGCCATCGGCTGGAGGTTGTCATCTTTGTGCTCACTTTCACTCTAACTTTCTCTCTGGCTACCTGTTTAAGCTGTTAAAGAATGCTTCGAAGGAGCAGGTATTTTACAGCTTTTATAGTCTACACCATTTGTAGTCAGATGGAGCAGCCATTCTACCGCAGTGGGTGTTCGATTAATATTGTTTTTTTATTACATTGTTCTGTAAATTCTGCACCCAGAATCGTGCCTCGCCCTGGGGGGCTGGGTGCTCAGACATATAGAAGAGGGGGAGAGCTAGGTAACAATAAAATGAGACACAGTTGCTCAACACTGCTCTCAGCGCAGCCGTGTCAGTCAGTTTGTATGGGTGGCCACCCCAACCCCCGCATGCTGCGACTGACAAAAAGCCAACACTGCCTCACCTGGGTGGCTTTCTCTGCCTACCTGTCCTCTCTACTCTCCCCCTTTCTCTCCTAACTCTACTCTCGTAATGTTAGAAAAATGCTAAAAAACAGAGTTCTATCCCATGTAGCTTTCAGCCTATAACTCTCTCAAGTTGACAGTGTGCTTCATGTCGTCCATTTGAACAGCATTTGCGTGCGTTCCATTATTTTGAGACTTTCCTCTTTAAAGAAAGCACTCACCAGGGGCTGCTGTACTAGCAGCAATCATTGTTCACCAGTCAACTTTAACCGTTGGGTTACTGCTGCAATGCATTCAATGAATTTCATTTTTTAGCCGTGAGAAAGCCACGTCCTACAAACTAATGTTTGCAGTGTTGATGGCAATTTAGGCACTGTTTTAAATGGCTTTTTTCAGTCTGCCCAACTACTGCCAAACCATTGTCGAAGCTTTCATGGAGAAAAAGTACATTTTCTCTGTGCTATGCATTCTGGCTAGTTTTGACAGGTAGCTTTCTGGTGCCAAAAAGTACTTGTCAACCACTGACTTCAATATGCTTGTGCGCTGTGTTAAATTGACCTCAATGTCGCCGTAAATGGACGCCAACTTGGCTCATTTAATCAAGTAGCAAAGGTGAAACTCGCTTAGGTACCAAAGGTACGACTAAGGTGCAGTCCAGTCAGGTAGCTTAAGTTACAACTCGGTCAGGTTAATTGCAACTCGGTCAGGTAGGTTGATTGCAACTCGGTCAGGTAGCTTAAGTACAACTCGGTCAGGTTAATTGCAACTCGGTCAGGTAGCTTAAGTACAACTCGGTCAGGTTAATTGCAACTCGGTCAGGTAGCTAAAGTTACAACTCGGTCAGGTTAATTGCAACTCGGTCAGGTAGCTTAAGTACAACTCGGTCAGGTTAATTGCAACTCGGTCAGGTAGCTTAAGTACAACTCGGTCAGGTTAATTGTAACTCGGTCAGGTAGCTTAAGTACAACTCGGTCAGGTTAATTGTAACTCAGTCAGGTAGCTTAAGTACAACTCGGTCAGGTTTATTGCAACTCGGTCAGGTAGCTTAAGTACAACTCGGTCAGGTTAATTGCAACTCGGTCAGGTAGCTTAAGTACAACTCGGTCAGGTTAATTGCAACTCGGTCAGGTAGCTTAAGTTACAACTCGGTCAGGTTAATTGCAACTCAGTCAGGTAGCTTAAGTACAACTCGGTCAGGTTAATTGCAACTCGGTCAGGTAGCTTAAGTACAACTCGGTCAGGTTAATTGCAACTCGGTCAGGTAGCTTAAGTACAACTCGGTCAGGTTAATTGCAACTCGGTCAGGTAGCTTAAGTGCAACTCGGTCAGGTTAATTGCAACTCGGTCAGGTAGCTAAAGTTACAACTCGGTCAGGTTAATTGCAACTCGGTCAGGTAGCTTAAGTACAACTCGGTCAGGTTAATTGCAACTCGGTCAGGTAGCTTAAGTTACAACTCGGTCAGGTTAATTGTAACTCAGTCAGGTAGCTTAAGTACAACTCGGTCAGGTTAATTGCAACTCGGTCAGGTAGCTTAAGTTACAACTCGGTCAGGTTAATTGCAACTCAGTCAGGTAGCTTAAGTACAACTCGGTCAGGTTAATTGCAACTCGGTCAGGTAGCTAAAGTACAACTCGGTCAGGTTAATTGCAACTCGGTCAGGTAGCTTAAGTACAACTCGGTCAGGTTAATTGCAACTCGGTCAGGTAGCTTAAGTACAACTCGGTCAGGTTAATTGCAACTCGGTCAGGTAGCTTAAGTACAACTCGGTCAGGTTAATTGCAACTCGGTCAGGTAGCTTAGGTACAACTCGGTCAGGTTAATTGTAACTCGGTCAGGTAGCTTAAGTGCAACTCGGTCAGGTAGCTTAAGTGCAACTCGGTCAGGTAGCTTAAGTGCAACTCGGTCAGGTTTATTGCAACTCGGTCAGGTTTATTGCAACTCGGTCAGGTTTATTGCAACTCGGTCAGGTTTATTGCAACTCGGTCAGGTTTATTGCAACTCGGTCAGGTTTATTGCAACTCGGTCAGGTTTATTGCAACTCGGTCAGGTTTATTGCACCTCGGTCAGGCTAATTGCAACTCGGTCAGGTTTATTGCAACTCGGTCAGGTTTATTGCAACTCGGTCAGGTTTATTGCAACTCGGTCAGGTTTATTGCAACTCGGTCAGGTTTATTGCAACTCGGTCAGGTTTATTGCCAGCTCAAGTTCAATTCGGACCTCAGCTATCTATTGTATTTGCTAAATGCAACGCATGGCCACTTGGGCAAAAATTGAATTAAATTAAATTGCCTCACCGGTGAGTCTGGCCACAGCAAGCGAAACTGCTGTCCTCGACTGCCCAAGCACCGCAGGTGCCTCGCATCGACTGCCGAAGATCTGTTGGCGGATGCACTGCTCTGTCTGAGCCGATCTTTCCAGCATCCTGCAGCTTGATGTTGCTGAGCCTGGAATGCCCATCTGCGATGATGCGACACTGCAGGCGGCGCGCTGACGATCCGCTTTGGACATCCTGTCGACTGCACGACCGACGGTGCCGGTCTGTTCGACTCCGAGCTGGCTGAAGAAATTCTGGAAAGTGACCGGACAGTCAGAAAATTCCAGGTTGCGTCGGCAAATTCTTGGAAGCTGGCGTAGCAGGCCGGCTTCGAGTCCATGATCGGGGGAGGTCCGTGTCCTGAAGTTCGCCAAGGATTTTGAGAGCGAGTTGAAAATCGTTTCACTGTCAAAATGCTGTCAGAAAGGTAACAATGACGTCAGAGAGGCAACAATGATGTCAGAGAGGCAACAATGATGTCAGAAAAGCAACAATGATGTCAGAAAGGCAACAATGATGTTAGAAAGACGAAAATGGGATGTCAGAAAAGCAACAATGATGTCAGAGAGGCAACAATGATGTCAGAAAGGCAACATTGATGTCAGAAAGGCAACAATGATGTCAGAAAGGCAACAATGAGGCCAGAAAGGCAACAATGATGTTAGAAAGACGAAAATGGGATGTCAGAAAGGCAACAATGATGTCAGAAAAGCAACAATGATGTCAGAAAGGTAACAATGAGGCCAGAAAGGCAACAATGATGTCAGAAGCAACAATGATGTACTTTTCTGACAATAGACTTGTTCGAAATAGTGGAAATGTAGTTGTCAAGCTTCCCTGCGCTTCCTGTTGTACAGATATCTTACCTGTAAAATGTCTGCTTCTAAGTAGCAAATCAACTAAGCAACTAATTTTTATAAAATACTTCTTGTCCAGCTGCAATAGTTTATATATAAAGCTTCATCAAAGTGAGCCATACGCACTCTAGAGAGATTCTTCATATGCCTGATACAGTATCCCATTACAGAGGCTAGACAATGTATTCTTAGTGATATAAAACTAAAAAAGGGTTACAATACCACACAAGTCTTTTAATATATTCGCTCAAGAGCACTTTCACTACTTCAGCTACTCAACTACACTGGGGGTTCGCCTCAAGGTTTGATTGACAGTTCAGTAATTAATTTGGATTGCAGTCTGTCAAAGTGGTGGTCTGGGTGAAAGTTTTGCTTCGTTCTTGCAGTTTTGCAGGGCCCGACTTCTCTCGCACAACTGTAGTGAGCCTGATTAGGTACTTTCAGGTATAATATTTTTTTAGTATTGTAGGTGTCGTCTGTACCAACTAATTGTCATACTTTTATTTTTTTGAAAATTTCATCACTCATACTTAGTGGGTAATTAATTTATTCACTAACTAACTCACTCATAAACTCCACCGAGCACTTGTAAACTGGATAATTAAAAAAGCACTCATAAAATTATGAAAATGCATATAAACTCATGAACTAGCTGATAAACTCATGGACTCACTAATGAACTCATGGACTCACTTATGAACTCATGGACTTACTTATGAACTCATGGACTCACTTATGAACTCATGGACTCACTTATGAACTCATTAACTCACTTATGAACTCATGGACTCACTTATGAACTCATTAACTCACTTATGAACTCATGAACTCACTTATGAACTCATGAACTCACTTATGAACTCATGGACTTACTTATGAACTCATGAACTCACTTATGAACTCATGGACTCACTTATGAACTCATGAACTCACTTATGAACTCATGGACTCACTTATGAACTCATGAACTCACTTATGAACTCATTAACTCACTTATGAACTCATGGACTCACTTATGAACTCATGGACTCACTTATGAACTCATGAACTCACTTATGAACTCATGGACTTACTTATGAACTCATGAACTCACTTATGAACTCATGGACTCACTAATGAACTCATTAACTCACTTATGAGCTCATGGACTCACTTATGAACTCATTAACTCACTTATGAACTCATGGACTCACTTATGAACTCATTAACTCACTTATGAACTCATTAACTCACTTATGAACTCATTAACTCACTTATGAACTCACTTATGAACTCATTAGCTCACCTATGAACTCATGGACTCACTTATGAACTCATTAGCTCACTTATGAACTCATTAGCTCATTTATGAACTTATTAACTCACTTATGAACTCATTAACTCACTTATGAACTCATGAGCTCACTCCAAATCACTCTCTGTGTGATTAAGTGAATCTAACAGAAAAAGAAAATCTGTAAAACAAAGCCGATAGAAAAAACTGCAAAAAATCGTTTTCCAACATTCAGCTCACCTCTACTCTCTTCCCCTTCATCTACGGCTCATGTGGAATCCCCCAGACAGGCAGCCCAGCCGCAGCTCATGGAAGCAACAGCCTAGCAACACCATGATTGAGCCAAAAATACTACAGGAAAGACAGCTTCTCGGTTCTCTCCTTCTTCTGCTCCATCATTTCTCCCTCTATCCCCCTAAGCCTGTTGCAGAGGCCCACCGGTTCCCATTGTCTGCCTCAGGTGGTGGGGCCGGACCTTGAGCCCCGGACTTCTCCTCGCTGTTGTTGACTGAAGCCCGGGCCTGCTCCCTCACCTGCTGCTTCTCTTCTCACCTTCTCTCATCGCATTGTTACTTTTTTTCCTCTCCTAAGGCCAAGAGAATCGGCGAACTGAAGGTATTGAGCCACCTGGCTGAGATGTAGTCACAATCTTTGCAGGTCTTTAACGATTTTCCGTCCTTTACTCTGGTAGTGATTTTCACGCAAAGCCAGACGTGTTGTGCTTACTATAACAAATTGTATAACAAGTGAACTCAGCTCACCTTGAAATCTCACCTGACGAACTTTCAATCAGCAGTGAGCATCAACCGATACATGCGTTGCCATGAGATTCAACTGAGTAACTAATGCGGCTCTTTTAACATAAAATTGAAGAAAAATCTTCACTGAGCTGTTCTGGGCGAGCTGATAGACTGGATAAAGTTGGACGGATGCAAAAACAAACTAACAAAGAATCTCATCAACAATATAAATGAGCCGCCGTGTTCTCTCAGCTTCCCTCCGGACCGGGACGCCGCGGGAGCGAAAGCCTCACTCACTGAGCTCTCTTTTCAATGGGCCGACCGGTGGGAGTCTCTGAGCTGCCATGCCCTGCTCATTCCGCTTGCGCTGAGTGGTTTCAGGTAGCCAATCACAGGGCTGGCGCTTTCTGACTTGGGTGACTGCAGTGGCTGGGCCTTTATACTCGTACCACTGTGTCTGTGTCTGTCTGTGTCTGTGTCTGCGTCTGTCTGTCTGTGTCTGTGTCGGTGTCTGTGTGTGTCTGTCTGTCTGTCTGTCTGTCTATCTGTGTCTGTCTATCAATCAATCTATCTATCTATCAATCAATCAATCAATCAATCAATCTATCTATCTATCTATCTATCTATCTATCTATCTATCTATCTATCTATCTATCTATCTATCTATCTATCTATCTATCTATCTATCTATCTATCTACCTATCTTTCTATCTATCTATCTATCTATCTATCTATCTATCTATCTATCTATCTATCTATCTACCTATCTTTCTATCTATCTATCTATCTATCTATCTATCTATCTATCTACCTATCTATCTACCTATCTATCTATCTATCTATCTATCTACCTATCTATCTATCTATCTATCTATCTATCTATCTATCTATCTATCTATCTATCTATCTATCTATCTATCTATCTATCTATCTATCTATCCATCTATCTATCTATCTATCTATCTATCTATCTATCTGCTAGTACTAAATGGTTTCGCATCCTAATACTGTCAGTAGAGTGACGTGATTCAGAATGGCGAAACAAACTCCATTAATATAATTCTCATAAAGTGAATTCGCCATACAGGAATTCGAGGCCGCATTGGAACTGCAGCAGTTCCAATGCGGTGTCAATGGGCACATTTTTTAATAATCCTGACAAGAAGCAGCCCCAGCAAATTCACAAAGCCGCAAAATGCCTTGGTTTGTGTCATAAATCAAATTGCTTCAAAACCAAAATAGCTGCGGTGATAGACGCGTGCGTGCAACAATGGTCCCCCGGCGCGGATAATTCATAAATTTGATAAATGGAGACCGTAAATAAGGAGAAGGAAAGAAACTGAAAAGCCAGCCACGAAATTGGCCTCATCAATTCTTTCGTAGGGAGCGCCTTTGGTCGGAACCCACCGCACAAGTGAAGCTTTTCCCATTGTTGAATTTTTTGCCTGAAGTGTTTTCAGAGTGCGATTGAGACTTTAAGTGGACTTGCTTTGCTCGGAAATCGTTTTAGTAGAATCAGGTCTTATAGCTATCATGGAAGGGAGAGGGTAGACTGGGGTAGAGTAGAGGTAAGGGTAGGCACCGAGGGTAGAGGGAAAGGTAGACAGGGTAGACAGAGTAGACTGAATGGTAGACAGGGCGTAGAGAAGGATAGAAATGCCAGGCGGGAAAGGGTATTGTAGATAGAGTAGAGGAAAGAGTAGACAGGGTAGCCAGAGTTGAGAAAAGGGTAGAAATGTTAGTCACAGTAGAGAGAAAAGTAGTAAAGGTCAATGGGTAGGGTAGACAGGGTACGCAGGAAAGAGAGTGACGGCAGAGAAGATAAACGTGGAGGTGTAAGTGTTGACCAATTTTAAACCGCACCTGCTGCAGAAATGTTTCAAAAAAATTACATTTTGAATGTTTTGAGTATATTTTAGACTATATACGGTCTCGAATAGGAACCAAAATATATGCAGAACCAGACAGCACATCATTAAAACAACATTCGACAAAAATAGGGGGCATAATTAAAATTTAAATTTAAATTAAAATACTCGAAAAAGCAGAACAAATGAGCAAATTAAAACAAGAGAACTAGAATACAAAGAAATGCAATAGAATGGAGTTCATTAAAATTAAAAGTATGTAGCTTGCCTGAATTCAAGTTTAACACCTGAAAAATTAGTCAAATTAAAAGTAGTAGTAGCATTAGAATTAAGCTTGTAAATGCTTCAAATTAAAAAAATCATATATCTCGACCATAGACAATCAATCCAACCAATCGGACAGCTACCAGTGAAACTTGTTAGTGATGTTTGGTCTAGTTTAGAACACAGATTCTATATTACCTAAATGTGTCACCCGGTGTTATGACCATAGACTATGGCTTCTGCATGCTGCTTTCTGGCGACTGATTTCTACACAAACAGTAGATTGTCAACTCGACCAACTCATAGAAACAAATAACGGAGGGACCATTAAACAATGTCAGCGGAGTATCGGTTGAATGTAACTGATTCTTCTACATACTCATGCCGCCGCTAGACTGCGAATCAGCACTGTTCTGCCTGTGACGCAGACGACAGACAACCTTCTCTAGCAGGGAATGGCTGGACGATGGAGCCAACTGGTCCCGAATAGCGCCGCATGACTTTGATGGCACCGACGAAGAGGACAGTGGATCCGAGACGGTCGACTTACTGACTGCAGTTGGTGTCGTTGCAGAGGCTACCGAAGCGGTGCCCGATTCTTTAACGATTCTGTGCGGAGTTCGAGTCTTTCGTTTCATTCGTGTCGGTGGCGGAGTTAGGTGCGTTTGCTGTTGCTGCTGTTGTTGCTGCTCCTCCAGGTATTGCCTGGTCAAACGCTGGGCCAGATCGCGCCGCCTCTGCCGATGCTGCTGCTGAAGCTGTGAAGCCAAGTTCAAATCCCGCAGCACCTCCTCCTCGATGATGCTGTCCCAGAGCAGCGGTGTCGTAGTCGATCTCTGCTCCGAGCCGCAGCAGGTTGATGAGGCCGTGGAAGAGGCTGGACGACTCTCCGATGAGCTGAGCGGTGGAGAACAGTTAGCCAAGTCTGTGTGATGTTGCGACATTTCTATACCGTGTAAGAACCGTGTTCTCTTCTGGCTTTATTCTCCTAAGGATGAGAGTGGTTGATACACTGGCCTCTCTCCTCTGCTTTTACCTCGCCATTATATTTATTACAGACGAACGAAGAAGGAATCGGACGGAGTTAAGGTTTGTGGGGGTTGGAATGTACAGGACGGGACTCCAGTCCAGTCTATACAATATACCAACTTTAAGGGGGGAATGATGTCATCGCTAAATGATTGATATTGCGTAGATGTACGCGCACATTGGTGGTGGGTGTGCTGTGTGTGTGGAGTCCCAAGGGCTTTTTGGACAGGAAGAGGGGGTGAGGTTTGAAAGGGGGGCTTGGTTCTAGGCCCCGTCACCCCTCCAGTCCTTTCCACTCTCTGACCCTCTCTCTCCCCTGTCCTCTTTCTCTGTCCTTCTGCGCAGGGGTTTGAAGAGGGGGTTTGAAGAGGAAACGGTGTGTAAAGGTTGAGGGAAGGCCTTCGAGCAAGTCCCATATTGCGTAATCAAACTCAATTCTATATTTAATTACTAAAATTCTCTGAATAACTACGGGTGGTTTGCGAAGGTTGCCAACTGATAAAATTATTAGGCTTATTGGAATATTTATTCTGAAAATATAGGGATGCAAACTAGAAGCCTTTCAGATGGGCACACATAAGCATTATTGATCACAACGGAAAGGTTGATTACATTATTTACCTACATTGTATAACAAAGAGTAAAGAGGGTTTTAGCTTAGTGGTTAGAGCGTCGGACTCTCGACTTGAAGGTCGGGGGTTCGATTCCCGATCCCGCTGGAATAATTTGTGTTCTTGAGAAAGACACTTAGAATTAGCATTGCTTCAAAATAGGTGCCAGCATTGAGGGTGTGTGTGGCGACCTCCCAGTCCTTGGACAGAACAGCCGTACGGCTGAGCTGTTTGGCTTCGGCTGAGCTGTCGGTTGCACATCTGCCCAATTAGGTCAGGTGTAATCAGTTATTGTTATTATTAATTATGTATAACACAAAAGGTCATTCACAGAACAGCGATTTTACTATTAAAGAGATTAATAACAAAAAGAAAGGTGTGATTCACAAAGACAGAAGCAGAAGTTATTATTAAAGTATATTGAATAGGATTTACATGTACTGATAAATGCTTCAGGATTTTTTATATAAATAAATGAACTTTAGTTTAGTTCACTTGTAACTTCAGCGAGTTGAGGACCTAAACTTCATAATGCCAAAAAAACTTTCAACCAACCATTCATTTTGATCATTTTAGGCATTGCGTAAGCTTTGGCGTTATGAAAGGTGATGTAATGTGAAATTTAGGTCTTATAATATGAAACTATATGTTCCTCGGACTGCAGAGTTTCTTTCCTGGTAAGTCAGCTGTGCCTGGCAGTGCACCTAGCTAGAGGCCGGCCTCACAGCTCAGCAAGCGCCAATAACAGTCGCGCGCCTCAGTATCTTTGCTGTCATTGGCTCTGGCGTGAATGCTAAAATGATTATTCATTCCATTTTCTCAGTAGCTTCTGTTGCTAAAACCGAAGTCCAAGTAAAAAACTGCTGCATCACTTTGGAGTTGAAGTTTCCAGACAGCTTTAAAATAACGGAATCGTAACGTTCAATAACTTTGTGGCAGAACTGACAGACTGAATATAAAATCGAAGGTAAGAAAATGAAGACATTCTTTAGCACCTTCTGTATAGCACCAACTTCCTTTAGAGACATCTCTTTTAGTTTTCCTAATGTCAGAAAATGTGTTGCTTCAGTATTATTCTATTTAGTACTTGTTAAACTGAATAATTTCTAGCAATATAACAAAGTTCTTGGGTTGGATTGAATCAAGATAGTCAACTCACAGGTGTACATGTATTACTGTCACAAAAGAATAAATTCAAACCAGCACCCACCTCACTCCCTGAATTGACTATCCTATTGTCCCTTTCCATTCCTACTCCAAGTGACACCCACCTCATTCCCTGAATTGACTATCCTATTGTCCCTTTCCATTCCTACCCCAAGTGACACCCACCTCATTCCCTTACTTAACTATCCTACTGTCCCTTTCTATTACTACCCCAAGTGACACCCACCTCATTCCCTTACTTAACTATCCTACTGTCCCTTTCCATTCCTACCCCAAGTGACACCCACCTCACTCCCTGATTTAATTATCCTACTGTCCCTTTCTATTACTACCCCAAGTGACACCCACCTCATTCCCTTACTTAACTATCCTACTGTCCCTTTCCATTCCTACCCCAAGTGACACCCACCTCACTCCCTGATTTAATTATCCTACTGTCCCTTTCCATTCCTACCCCAAGTGACACCCACCTCATTCCCTTACTTAACTATCCTACTGTCCCTTTCCATTCCTACCCCAAGTGACACCCACCTCACTCCCTGACTTAAGTATTCTACTGTCCCTTTCCATTCCTACTCCAAGTGACACCCACCTCACTCCCTTACTTAACTATACTACTGTCCCTTTCCATTCCTACCCCAAGTGACACCCACCTCATTCCCTGGCTTAACTATTCTACTGTCCCTTTCCATTCCTACTCCAAGTGACACCCACCTCACTCCCTTACTTAACTATCCTACTGTCCCTTTCCATTCCTACCCCAAGTGACACCCACCTCATTCCCTGGCTTAACTATCCTACTGTCCCCTTCCATTCCTACCCCAAGTGACACCCACCTCACTCCCTGACTTAACTATCCTACTGTCCCCTTCCATTCCTACCCCAAGTGACACCCACCTCACTCCCTTACTTAACTATCCTACTGTCCCTTTCCATTCCTACCCCAAGTGAAACCCACCTCACAACCATATTATTTCTTCTCCATATAGTCTGACTGATGACGCACTATCTCCGTCAATGCTTATAAATACAACTCATTCACTTCGCTTCATTCTATTTATAAAATACCTAAAAGCTGTGCTTTTCTGGAATTTCTGTATTTAAATTTAGCTATTCCGTCTTAATAAGATATTATTATTGGCTTTCGCTTTCGCTTTCTCTTCATTGTCTCACCCATGCCGGCTCAGAGTCTACAGCTGCCCCGGGCCAATTATTTGTCCCCGGCATCAAAGGCAGGAGAAAAAGTAAGATGAATTAGCTCAGATTACCAGCTAGATGTTACCGGTATATAGTTTGCCAGCGGGATGTGACAAATCTTTCCAACTCTCAATCTTTATACCTCTAGAAGTTTCTTCTTTTATGCTCTTTGCATAGTTCTCGGCTGATAAGACTGGGCTTACTGCTTGTTTTTTTCCGTCTTGACCACCCCGAGGACTCTTGTTAGCTCGTCCGGTTGTCTGATTTATTGGACAGATCAATTGGTGACCGCGAAGGGAAGTAAAGTGGGATCGGGCCTAGCTATATAGCCTATACCAACTTCGGACGGCAAGATTGAGTATGAGTCTAAGACATCAAGCACTTTTCTTCCTCCAAGTCCAGACAGTCCTCATGGCCTTCCTGTTCTCATCGAGAGTAGCAATAAATCCATAATGTTTTTCCAGTCAAGCATTTCTTCCGTATTATTCCGTCAATTGCCAATTTCTTTGCAGTAATTATCTTTGCTGAGAAGCTTTCTGTCGTTTCAGAGACTTCCGATATAAAACATTTTTTTCTAAGATAACTAAATTCTTGCGGCAGTTGCTGTTCGAATAAATCGTTCGTTTTGAAAAGTTTTTTAATTGGTTGAATAAATATAGTTCAGTTTTTTATGGGAGGAGCCATTCCGAATTTTCCTGTAGAGGCTGTCTAAAATGTCCGTGTTCTGGAAATGTCCCAAGTGTCCGTGTTAGGGAAGTGTCCCAGTGTCCTGCTGGGAAGATGGCAAAGTGTCCAAGTTCAGAAAATGTCCCAAGTGTCTACGAGCGTTGACACTTTTGTTGGGGAGATGTATCAGGTGCCCGTGCTGGGGAAATGTCTTAAAAGTCTATGTTGAGAAAATGTCCCTAAGTGTCAATGTTGGGAGATGTCTCGTGTTTGTGTTAGGGAAATGTCCAAATGTCCGTGTAGGGTAAATGTCATAAGTTGTTGTGTATAGACAAAAGACTAAACGGACTTTAATTTCTCTCTGCAATTTCCGGACTTTTATTTCCTTAGGAGCCGAATAATACAGTAGCGCAAAGAGCAAGGTTCTGAGTGTACTCGCTAGAGGCAAATA
Source organism: Macrostomum lignano (assembly GCA_002269645.1). NCBI lineage: Eukaryota > Metazoa > Platyhelminthes > Macrostomidae > Macrostomum > Macrostomum lignano. Next base: position 121,602 of record NIVC01001523.1, on the reverse strand, counting down.
TTAGCCGTGAACCGCGGTACTCTAGACAAAGCTTCTTAGACTTTTATGTCCGATGATAGCCTTGAGGCTGTAATCATTGTTGAAGCAGAAGACATAACATAAGTGTCCTGGAGGGGAAATGTCAGGAGTGCCCGTGTTAGGGAATGTCCCAAGTGTCCGTGTTGGGTAAAAGTCCCCAGTGTCCGTGGAGGGGAAATGTCAGGAGTGCCCGTGTTAGGGAATGTCCCAAGTGTCCCTGTTGGGGAAATGTCCCAAGTGTCCCTGTTGGGAAAATGTCCCAAGTTCCCTGTTGGGGAAATGTCCCAAGTTCCCTGTTGGGAAAATGTCCCAAGTTCCCTGTTGGGGAAATGTCCCAAGTGTCCCTGTTGGGAAAATGTCCCAAGTTCCCTGTTGGGGAAATGTCCCAAGTGTCCCTGTTGGGGAAATGTCCCAAGTGTCCCTGTTGGGGAAATGTCCCAAGTTCCCTGTTGGGGAAATGTCCCAAGTGTCCCTGTTGGGGAAATGTCCCAAGTTCCCTGTTGGGGAAATGTCCCAAGTGTTCGATGCAGCACGGACTGGGTTTCCGAGAAAGCATTTCCTTTTTATTTTACGAGCACTTCGAGCAAATGGCGATTGTCTCCTCCGGTCGGACCGAGAGGAAGTCTTTGCTTTAATTAAAAGTCAAATTTAATCAAGCGATCTTTTTCAACCCAACTTCCTCTGGGCTTTGCAAACTCTACTACTCCCCAATATCCCATTGTCGAGAGAGAGTCCGCTGGAAATTTCCCTTTTATTTTTATTCCCAATCTATATGCGCGGCATTGCTTTTCAATGAATAGAGGTTTAGGAAGTCATGGAAGAGGGAATGTCCGGCTCCTTGAGAAGTCCTGGATAGATTGGTCAAGGAAGCGGATGAAAGCGGACTCAGCTGAAATGAAAAGTGAGCATGTATGGCCTTCAAAGGAAGCGAGATTGGTTAGAAAATGGAATGTTGCAGAAAAAATGAAAAGGAAATCATGTCCAGAAGGCTTGGAAGCCATTTCTTTAGCCTGGACACTCTGCTTAAAAGGATCAAAGTTATTCTGGAAAAGATGCACGATGATCATCAGGCATAAATCAACTAAGCATCGATGTGTCAGCGCCACTGTGTGAGTGTAATGTGTATCGCAGATGTTGTGTCTGTCTGGTGTGCATCATTAGATGTTGTGTCTGTCTGGTGTGCATCGCAGATGTTGTGTCTGTCTGGTGTGCATCGCAGATGCTGTGTCTGTCTGGTGTGCATCGCAGATGCTGTGTCTGTCTGGTGTGCATCGCAGATGTTGTGTCTGTCTGGTGTGCATCGCAGATGCTGTGTCTGTCTGGTGTGCATCGCAGATGCTGTGTCTGTCTGGTGTGCATCGCAGATGTTGTGTCTGTCTGGTGTGCATCGCAGATGCTGTGTCTGTCTGGTGTGCATCGCAGATGTTGTGCCTGTCTGGTGTGCATCGCAGATGCTGTGTCTGTCTGGTGTGCATCGCAGATGCTGTGTCTGTCTGGTGTGCATCGCAGATGCTGTGTCTGTCTGGTGTGCATCGCAGATGCTGTGTCTGTCTGGTGTGCATCGCAGATGTTGTGTCTGTCTGGTGTGCATCGCAGATGTTGTGTCTGTCTGGTGTGCATCGCAGATGTTGTGTCTGTCTGGTGTGCATCATTAGATGTTGTGTCTGTCTGGTGTGCATCGCAGATGTTGTGTCTGTCTGGTGTGCATCGCAGATGTTGTGTCTGTCTGGTGTGCATCGCAGATGTTGTGTCTGTCTGGTGTGCATCATTAGATTTTGTGTCTGTCTGGTGTGCATCATTAGATGTTGTGTCTGTCTGGTGTGCATCGCAGATGTTGTGTCTGTCTGGTGTGCATCATTAGATGTTGTGTCTGTCTGGTGTGCATCGCAGATGTTGTGTCAGTCTGGTGTGCATCGCAGATGTTGTGTCTGTCTGGTGTGCATCGCAGATGTTGTGTCAGTCTGGTGTGCATCGCAGATGTTGTGTCTGTCTGGTGTGCATCGCAGATGCTGTGTCTGTCTGGTGTGCATCGCAGATGTTGTGTCAGTCTGGTGTGCATCGCAGATGTTGTGTCTGTCTGGTGTGCATCGCAGATGTTGTGTCAGTCTGGTGTGCATCGCAGATGTTGTGTCTGTCTGGTGTGCATCGCAGATGCTGTGTCTGTCTGGTGTGCATCGTAGATGATTTTGTGTCCTAGATAAAAATTTGACTGATACGTCGTCTCTTGAATTTATTCTGTGCATTTTGCAGTTGAATCTTCTTCGACATACGAGTATTTTGGGTGAACTCCAATGTCTACCAAAGCGTCTTGGAAGAATAGCAGATAAGCCTGCATGATTCACAGTCCGTTCCAGTCGGGACTTGATCAACATTTAACGAGCTCTGGGAACAAAGAAAAGCAGAGTCCAAGCCAGCTCAGCTTCTCTGCCTGCGGTTTGTTTGCTGGAGCCGATGCGGCAGTTAGCGGCCCGCTGACAGCTCGGCCTTTGATAAGTTCAGGCTTCCGGTGGCAAAGGAGGGATGCCCAGGTTGGGGAGCGAGGCTGGAAGCAGATTCGCGCGGAAAGATGCATCCTGCTGCCACATAGAGAGAGAGAGAGAGCCAGTCAGTCAACAAGGAAGCCACACGACCCAGCGCAAACTCACAGATGAGGGAGGCAGCAGCATCCGCGGGCGGATCATGCGGCGTTGGCTCCGGCAGAAATGAGCAAAGACAGATGGATTTATAACTAAATGAGACTCGAGCTACTATTAGAGATATCGAATTGAGGGTTAATTTTATTAAGTTACTTAAGTAAAATCACGTGATACCGGTATTCGTGCTTCAATTGAGGCTGCTTATTATTTTCATGATTCGTAGGAGCGTAGGTAATCTTAATCTTCTGGGCTAAGGAAATACGTATCGGAAATGTCAAAACTGGAGAACTATTGCAGAAAAACTCTAATTCTTCTATTTCCGCAATATTTAAGTGGAATGAATTAGCAAATACGTTTCCCGATGTGCAAAAGCCCAATGCTAAATATAATCGAGGGTCGTTGCAGAACCGGCCCCTATAATAGAAGGCTATTATCTCGTGAGCCCTCTTAGCCAGAAATCATCGTTACGCTTGTGTCAACAGAAACCTACAATTCACAAGGCAGAAATACTTTTTCGAAAGAACGTTTTTTATCAAACCTCCCTCCCTTGATTCGATCTGAGGCTGAATCCCCTGGCTGCCAGACAAAGGCGGATTTTGTGAGACAATATGTGGAATTTTCCAATTACGATTAGGTTCAGGAAGCATTTACCGCATGGACGCATGGGAAAACAAAATTAGGTCGCAGAACTGAGCCAGTGACAAACTAGCCGCCTAATACTAACTGATGTCTTCCGGTTAGGCAGGGACAGAACCACATTAAATATGCCAAACGATTATGACTTTTCTTGAAATCGACAAGTGCATTAAAGCCAAATTGCCTAACGAATTGAACCCTTACCCAACTTGCTTCCCAGCTCCAGCAGCCATGCTATACTACATCAGAGACTGGTGCAACGAATCCGAGCCCAATAAAACCCTCAAAGATCACGGACACGGCTTTGTGGAGACAGAAAAATTCAACAGCCTCATCATTCTGCCCATCGCCGCCGTGGCTCTGGTTGCCAATTCGCTCTCGCTGTTCATCTTCGCCAAGCAGAAATTCGACAATCGAGCTGTCCGCTTCTCCCTGCTGTCAATCTCGTGCACCGAGATCTGCCTGCAGTGCATCCTGCTAGTGGAGACTGGCATCGTTCGTAGCGACTTTGAGCACTGGCACACTGTGCCTAGCTACACGGTGACAACCTGCGTACACATCGGCATCAACACTCTGGTGTCCATCAGGAACTGGAACGTACTGTTGATTAGTTCAGCCCGTTGCGAAGTCATCGCCCGGCCGTTGGCTTCGCGTCGTTTCTTGCTGTTCAGCCGGACTCGCCTGGCCGGGATGTTCTGCGCCGTGATCGCCGTCGCCCTCCTGCTGGCCGTCCTGAACAACCTCGGCCACATGGGGGCGCTGTGCACCAACCTGCCAGACCTGGTCGTCATCCGGCCTCTCATGAACTCGTCAGGCGCCCAGTGGGCTCTGTACGCTTTTCAGTCGCTGATTCCAACAGTGCTCATCCCGATCCCCACCGTGATCATGTGGGTGAAGATTCGACGCAGCCGGCCAGCGAAACGGTGCGGCCACTCTTGCCGTCAGAATGCCGGGCGCAGTCAGCAGAAACGGACGCTGAGCTCGCGCAGAGCCAGCCAGATGGTCCTCGGCCTGGCCATCCTGTTCTCCGTGCTCGAGTTTCCAACCTTCGTGTCCACTACGATGCTGATTGTGTCTCCAAGCTTGCAGGGCACGCTGCCGATCCACCCGGACACCATCACCAACGTGTTGTCCGTCACCGATTCTCTGTTAAATTTCTTCGTATACTCGGCCAGCTCCGCCAAATTTCGCAGCGACGTCTACCGTCTGGCGGCCCGTCCGCTGGTCTGCGGAGTTTGCCGTCGGGCGGCCGAAGCCGCGGCCGCCAATGCCGACGCTACAGCCGATATGACCTCCGGCGCAGATTCGCACGCCTTGGAGACCGTGCACCTGAAATGCCTGTACGCCAACAATGGTGGCGACGGGACCAGCGCCGGCGGCAGCGGAGACGCGGCCACGGGTTGTGGATCGTTGCAGCACATTGAAGGGCACGGACAGAAGCTGGCCAAGTCGCACGACTCCTTGTACGACTGATTTGGCACTGACGAAATCGGACACTGTGTGGTTTCAACCAGAACTGTAATTGACGCTCTGACCAATGAGCACCGTACTTTGAGACTTTGTGACTACGTGACTATTTAGCACTTTGATTTGAGACTTGTGTCACTGTGTGACCATTAAGCACTGTGCTTTGAGACTTGTATCACTATGTGACCATTTAGCACTGTGCTTTGAGACTTGTGTCACTATGTGACCAATGAGCACCGTACTTTGAGACTTGTATCACTATGTGGCCATTTAGCACTGTGCTTTGAAACTTGTATCACTATGTGACCATTTAGCACTGTGCTTTGAGACTTGTATCACTATGTGGCCATTTAGCACTGTGCTTTGAAACTTGTATCACTATGTGACCATTTAGCACTGTGCTTTGAGACTTGTGTCACTATGTGACCAATGAGCACCGTACTTTGAGACTTGTGTCACTATGTGACCATTTAGCACTGTGCTTTGAGACTTGTATCACTATGTGACCATTTAGCAACTGTGCTTTGAGACTTGTGTCACTATGTGACCAATGAGCACCGTACTTTGAGACTTGTATCACTATGTGACCATTTAGCACTGTGCTTTGAGACTTGTGTCACTATGTGACCAATGAGCACCGTACTTTGAGACTTGTATCACTATGTGGCCATTTAGCACTGTGCTTTGAAACTTGTATCACTATGTGACCATTTAGCACTGTGCTTTGAGACTTGTGTCACTATGTGACCATTTAGCACTGTGCTTTGAGACTTGTGTCACTATGTGACCATTTAGCACTGTGCTTTGAGACTTGTGTCACTATGTGACCATTTAGCACCGTACTTTGAGACTTGTATCACTATGTGACCATTTAGCACTGTGCTTTGAGACTTGTATCACTATGTGGCCATTTAGCATGTGACCTTGTTTCGTTGTGTATTTTGTTTATATTTAGAAAACAAAGCCTGAAATTGATCATACTGTAATAAAATGACACGACTGTCAAAGATAGCGCTGTCTTTTCTAAGAGTTACGTTGTAATGCACAAAGCAAAATTGTCTTTTCGAAGACCCGATAATAAACTCCTATGATGTAAAATTCCCTCCTCCCCGTGTATTTTTCTGTCACGAACTGGTGACTTTGCCATTGAAGTTACTCTTGGAGTTACTCTTTTGTTTTTGTCTTGCGATTGAAAATGCACGTCCTACGCTATGGTAGTTATAAGTATTGATTATAACTTAGCAAATAATTCCGCAATCTGTTGTCATTCTGTTTTCTCGTTTTCTTTGTAGCTATAGTTTTTTAATAGTACTTCGAGATCTTTTTAACAGTTCTAGATGATAAATGCAGTGTACTTTTATTTGAACTACCTATCCAATTGCGAACTCAAAACCCTACCTGTCAATGTGACCCCCGTCAATACCCTCAACTTGTACTAATCAGATTTCTGTCAGAAAAAAATTTTACTGTTAATAATCAATAATTTCCCTTGATTATTATTTGCACAGCAATAACAAAAAACAGGAAGCGCTGCGGCGCAGTCTTGAAGGAAATTTGACACCCACTCGAAATGAGCCGGCACCACCTAGTGGGCAAACACACTCAGTCAGCCCGATCTTCCTCAGCTCGTGCAACTCTGCGTCAATTTTCTGACGGGCGCTCTGGGACCTAGAGATTCTTCACCAACAAAATCCCCTGAAAACTCATGCACCCTTTACCTGCCCATATCTGTATAGTATCTCAGATAGTCTTCTATCGTGCTCTCTATACTCAATTTAATCTTCTCTTTCTACCCCACCCGACCCCGGGCCATGAGCTTCAAGAGAAGGTGTGGACTGGAAACCTCTTGGATTCAATTCTAGAGCTAAGCCTTCGTATGGAATAAGTGCTCCTTTCTCTTTGCACAGCAGTGTCGAAATGGCAGCGATAGTCTATGGCCAGACCCCACAGCAGTGTGTTGAAATGGCAATGATAGTCTTTGGCCGGACCCCACATCAGTGTGTTGAAATGGAATCCATAGTCCATGGCCAGACCTCACAGCAGTATGTTGAAATTTCAGTGATTTTCTATGGCCAGACCCCACAGCAGTGTGTTGAAATGGCAGCGATAGTCTATGGCCAGATCCCACAGCAGTGTGTTGAAATGGAATCCATAGTCTATGGCCAGTCCTCACAGCAGTGTGTCGAAATTTCAGCGATATTCTTTGGCCAGACCCCACAGCAGTGTGTCGAAATAGCAGCGATGGTCTATGGCCAGCCCTCACAGCAGTGTGTCGAAATGGCAGCGATAGTCTATGGCCAGATCCCACAGCAGTGTGTTGAAATGGCAGCGATAGTCTATGGCCAGCCCTATTGACAGTGACGGCAGGAACAGTTTATTATATTTCCAGGCTTCGGCATGGAAAGGTAATCTCCGTGGTTTTGATTTAAAAAAAGCGAGAATATTAGCCTAATGCTTATCGGGCCAGCCCCCAAGGCGCAGAATAAATCGCTACATATCTGACGCTAAGATGGATTACCGACGTTCGGCCTCGATATAAACCAGCAGCTTTGACTGCCACTCCGAAGTATCAAAATGTCAAGTACATCAAACAGTCCGCATCAACTTCGATGTTTGTCCTCAGAAATTTTGTGTCTGTGAGACTTACAATAAAAATAGAATGCTGAAAAGCCAGTCTGTTCTTGAATTTTCATGGGAATTTTGCAGCAATAGAAAATTGCGGTAGAACTAAAATCATCAGAAATATTGCACGAGTTCTTCTTGGAACTATCTTTTTTAATCGATATTTGCCTGCTCCCAAATCCACGCCTTGCAGCAGTCAGTCCCATTATTGATGAAACCAGCTCACACGGAGGAGAGGGGAAAAGAGGGAAGATAAGAAAGCACAAGACCGAGCCTGCAGCCACTTTAGAAAAGAAAGCCTTCCACAGACAGCTCCCTTCCATTGAGGTGCGGCAATTGAGCATGAGTTTTTTAACTAAGGCTAGTATTGCAGCCTTCAGCATCTCTGGAGGAATAAGCAGAATTAGATGAAGAAAGAGAGGTGTGAGAACTGGCATGCCTCAGCTGCGAAGAAATATCGTACTTTTAGCGTGAGCCCGTGACGGGAATTTCTTTCTCCAGTCACCTGCCTTTGCTGCCTGCAACAATTGACGAGGGAAACGGATAGATACTCAAGCCAGTAATTTGACGCATTGAAGGCAGAAGTAAATATGCTTTTTCAAATCGTTCAAAAGGATGAGAAATACGTCTCTTGTTTCAGTTCCGATGTCACTGGGGGGAACTGTACATACGATTGTACAGGTAGTCATCGAATCAGTGATGATCAATGGAATCAGTGACGAGTGATGGAATCAGTGATGATCAATGGAATCAGTGACGATCAATGGAATCAGTGACGATCAATGGAATCAGTGACGATCAATGGAATCAGTGACGATCAATGGAATCAGTGACGATCAATGGAATCAGTGACGATCAATGGAATCAGTGACGAGTCATGGAATCAGTGACGATCAATGGAATCAGTGACGATCAATGGAATCAGTGACGATCAATGGAATCAGTGACGATCAATGGAATCAGTGACGATCAATGAAATCAGTGACGATCAATGGAATCAGTGATGATCAATGGAATCAGTGACGATCAATGGAATCAGTGACGATCAATGGAATCAGTGACGATCAATGGAATCAGTGACGATCAATGGAATCAGTGATGATCAATGGAATCAGTGACGATCAATGGAATCAGTGACGAGTGATGGAATCAGTGACGATCAATGGAATCAGTGATGATCAATGGAATCAGTGACGATCAATGGAATCAGTGACGATCAATGGAATCAGTGACGATCAATGGAATCAGTGACGATCAATGGAATCAGTGACGATCAATGAAATCAGTGACGATCAATGGAATCAGTGATGATCAATGGAATCAGTGACGATCAATGGAATCAGTGACGATCAATGAAATCAGTGACGATCAATGGAATCAGTGATGATCAATGGAATCAGTGACGATCAATGAAATCAGTGACGATCAATGGAATCAGTGATGATCAATGGAATCAGTGACGATCAATGGAATCAGTGACGATCAATGGAATCAGTGATGATCAATGGAATCAGTGACGATCAATGAAATCAGTGACGATCAATGAAATCAGTGACGATCAATGGAATCAGTGACGATCAATGGAATCAGTGATGTTCAATGGAATCAGTGACGAGTGATGGAATCAGTGACGATCAATGGAATCAGTGACGATCAATGGAATCAGTGACGAGTGATGGAATCAGTGACGATCATTGGAATCAGTGACGATCAATGGAATCAGTGATGATCAATGGAATCAGTGACGATCAATGAAATCAGTGACGATCAATGGAATCAGTGATGATCAATGGAATCAGTGACGATCAATGGAATCAGTGACGATCAATGGAATCAGTGATGATCAATGGAATCAGTGACGATCAATGAAATCAGTGACGATCAATGGAATCAGTGACGATCAATGGAATCAGTGACGATCAATGGAATCAGTGATGTTCAATGGAATCAGTGACGAGTGATGGAATCAGTGACGATCAATGGAATCAGTGACGATCAATGGAATCAGTGACGAGTGATGGAATCAGTGACGATCATTGGAATCAGTGACGATCAATGGAATCAGTGATGATCAATGGAATCAGTGACGATCAATGAAATCAGTGACGAGTGATGGAATCAGTGACGATCAATGGAATCAGTGATGATCAATGGAATCAGTGACGATCAATGGAATCAGTGACGATCAATGGAATCAGTGACGATCAATGGAATCAGTGACGATCAATGGAATCAGTGACGATCAATGAAATCAGTGACGATCAATGGAATCAGTGACGATCAATGGAATCAGTGACTATTCATGGAATCAGTGACGAGTCAAGTGACGAGCAGTGAAAGCAGAGAAAAATCATGACGTCTCTCCCGAATCATACGCTCGTAAAGTGATCGAAAAATCCTAAAATCACCTATGAGAATCATGTAAAAATTAGTGACGAAGCTCAGCAGATCCGGTCAACCTAAGCACTAGAGAACAATAAAAAACATGTCTTAACACACCGCATCGTACTTGCAACCTAATTTCGCCAAAAAGCTATGAAAAATTCATTCATTGTTGCCACGGTTCCACTCAGCAGAATTGCCCCCATCTTAGGTTGTCAAGTTATTTTTGGTATTAATTATTTATGAAGCCGGCTGAGAACAGTAAAACGAGAAGAATTTTTTTTACCATATATGAAGAAGCCGCATCCGCGCAAAGCGTCTTAGCGACTTTGTCTTGCTATGCAGCAACTGCGCGACTTCTTCGAGCGTTGAAACTCGTTCTTCGAATAAACATTGGAATCTGACTGCGAATTCGGTAAGTTCTTTCTGAAAATACTATTTGCTTATCTTTTAGTTGCTAAGTTGTCATTTCCCAATGTTGATGAGATTCTGAGTTACTGAGTTACTGAGTTACTGAGTTGCTGAGTTGCTGAGTTGCTGAGTTGCTGAGTTACTGAGTTACTGAGTTACTGAGTTGCTGAGTTGCTGAGTTGCTGAGTTGCTGAGTTGCTGAGTTGCTGAGTTACTGAGTTACTGAGTTACTGAGTTACTGAGTTGCTGAGTTGCTGAGTTGCTGAGTTGCTGATTTGCTGAGTTACTGAGTTGCTGAGTTACTGAGTTGCTGAGTTACTGAGTTGCTGAGTTGCTGAGTTACTGAGTTGCTGAGTTACTGAGTTGCTGAGTTGCTGAGTTGCTGAGTTACTGAGTTACTGAGTTACTGAGTTGCTGAGTTGCTGAGTTGCTGAGTTGATGAGTTGCTGAGTTGATGAGTTGCTGAGTTGCTGAGTTGATGAGTTGATGAGTTGCTGAGTTGATGAGTTGCAGAGTTGCTGAGTTGCTGGGTTGCTGAGTTGATGAGTTGCTGAGTTGCTGAGTTACTGAGTTACTGAGTTGCTGAGTTACTGAGTTGCTGAGTTGCTGAGTTGATGAGTTGCTGAGTTGATGAGTTGCAGAGTTGATGAGTTGATGACTTGTTAAGTTGATGAGTTGCTGAGTTGCTGAGTTGATGAGTTGCTGAGTTGCTGAGTTGATGAGTTGCTGAGTTGCTGAGTTGATGAGTTGATGAGTTGCTGAGTTGATGAGTTGCTGAGTTGCTGAGTTGATGAGTTGCAGAGTTGATGAGTTGATGACTTGTTAAGTTGATGAGTTGCTGAGTTGCTGAGTTGATGAGTTGCAGAGTTGATGAGTTGCTGAGTTGATGAGTTGCTGAGTTGCTGAGTTGATGAGTTGCTGAGTTGATGAGTTGCTGAGTTGCTGAGTTGATGAGTTGCAGAGTTGATGAGTTGCAGAGTTACTGAGCTGCTGAGTTGTTGAATTACTGAGTTGCTGAGTTTCTGAGTTGTCATATTGCTCAACACTATTCTCAGAAATGCCCCGACGTCGCCAAGGCAATCACAAATTTCTGCAGCCGCTGTCAGAAGCTCCTGAAGCAACAACCGACAGGCAGGCGGCTGAGATCGGCACCTGGATGGCCAAGTCGGCACCTGACGGCCGCGTCCTTGCCATCGTTGGCAGCGGCATTGACAACCAGTCGGACCTCGGCGTCGACGAGCCTGGAGTCGGGCACCTCGCTCTGGCTGCTCTGGCCGCCGCCGGCCTCGTCAGTGCCGCGATCGTCGACACCTCGGACGGCCGGTTGCGTCGCGCCGGTTTTCCGCCGGCCAAACTGCTGCAGACCGCCGGCAGTCGGGACTTTCGACGATGTCGCCTTCGAGGCAGCGACGCCTGCCGCAGGCGAAGCACCGTAGTTCACTGGGACTTTGACAGCGACGGCGATTCGTCGGGCAGGTTGTGCCCCGCCTGCGGAGGAGCTCTCTCCGCGCCTCTTCGTAGCAATGACGTCATCAAGAACGATGACGTCATTGCGTCGACAATCGAGTCGGCGGACCTGCTGCTGCTGCTTGGAACTGTTCGACGCGACTACCGAGTTGCCGATTGGCGCCGATCTGAGCGCCGTCAGCGCCGCCAATGTTGGCGCCGTCTCGTGGTCTGCGGACTTTCGCGATCCCCGCTGGACGACGAGGCAGACGAGCGAGTGGCCGCGTCGCCAGCCAAGCTCCTGATCCGCCTGCTGGCTCCGCTGCAGTCGCCAAAGTCGCTTCGATGGATCGTCCACTGTCGGCTGTGCGTTCGTGCCACCGCGGATCGGGTGTCTGTGCTGCTGAAGGACCCCGACGAGGACTTCATCACCACGATGCTGGCGGCAGTCGGGCTTGGCTACGGCGGCGGCAGCGACGCAGAATGGCGGCGACGACCGCCGTTCGAATTCGACGTGCCGTTGAACGCGAGCTGCGTGCAGCTCCGGCCGCTCAGACCGGCGTCGGCGATGTCGCTGACTTTGCGGCTGCTGTTCCGGCCGCTGCGGCGTGGCGACGGCTGGAGGCCGCCAGCGTTCGAGTGCAGCCTGGCGGCTGACGGCTGGCGCGGCGAGTTTTGGCTGGCGCTCACGGTGGCGCCGGGAGAGACGAGTTGGCGCTCCAAGAGAATCGACTGAATTGAGCCAATGGGTCCCTGAGTGAATATGTCCCTGAGTGAATGTGTCCCTGAGTGAATATGTCCCTGAGTGAATATGTCCCTGAGTGAATATGTCCCTGAGTGAATGTGTCCCTGAGTGAATATGTCCCTGAGTGAATATGTCCCTGAGTGAATATGTCCCTGAGTGAATGTGTCCCTGAGTGAATGTGTCCCTGAGTGAATATGTCCCTGAGTGAATATGTCCCTGAGTGAATATGTCCCTGAGTGAATATGTCCCTGAGTGAATATGTCCCTGAGTGAATGTGTCCCTGAGTGAATATGTCCCTGAGTGAATATGTCCCTGAGTGAATATGTCCCTGAGTGAATATGTCCCTGAGTGAATATGTCCCTGAGTGAATATGTCCCTGAGTGAATATGTCCCTGAGTGAATGTGTCCCTGAGTGAATATGTCCCTGAGTGAATATGTCCCTGAGTGAATATGTCCCTGAGTGAATATGTCCCTGAGTGAATATGTCCCTGAGTGAATATGTCCCTGAGTGAATATGTCCCTGAGTGAATATGTCCCTGAGTGAATGTGTCCCTGAGTGAATATGTCCCTGAGTGAATATGTCCCTGAGTGAATGTGTCCCTGAGTGAATATGTCCCTGAGTGAATATGCCCCTGAGTGAATATGTCCCTGAGTGAATATGTCCCTGAGTGAATATGTCCCTGAGTGAATATGTCCCTGAGTGAATATGCCCCTGAGTGAATGTGTCCCTGAGTGAATATGTCCCTGAGTGAATATGTCCCTGAGTGAATATGTCCCTGAGTGAATATGTCCCTGAGTGAATATGTCCCTGAGTGAATATGTCCCTGAGTGAATATGTCCCTGAGTGAATATGTCCCTGAGTGAATGTGTCCCTGAGTGAATATGTCCCTGAGTGAATATGTCCCTGAGTGAATGTGTCCCTGAGTGAATATGTCCCTGAGTGAATATGTCCCTGAGTGAATATGTCCCTGAGTGAATATGTCCCTGAGTGAATATGTCCCTGAGTGAATATGTCCCTGAGTGAATATGTCCCTGAGTGAATGTGTCCCTGAGTGAATATGTCCCTGAGTGAATGTGTCCGTGAGTGAATGTGTCCCTGAGTGAATGTGTCCCTAAGGGAATATGTCCCTGAGTGAATGTGTCCCTGAGTGAATGTGTCCCTGAGTGAATATGTCCCTGATTAAATGAGTCCGAGTCAATGTGCATGTCCGTGAGCCCAATGGATTCCTGAGTCAATGTTTCTCTTAGTCCCATGACTCAATGGATCTTTTAAGTCAATTGGACCTTTAAGCAGTTAAAACTGAACAATTCATGAACCCTCACTACCGACTCAAAATATTTTTAATAATTGTGTCAAATTTCCTGATTAACTGATCAAATCAGTTAAATTTCAAATGGCTCAAATGGATCGCTTTACATATAATACAATTAACCCAGCAAAATTGAGCTGACTATGAGCAAGCAGTATCATTATTCACAGCGCTATTTAATTGCAACTGTTTGCACTTGATCCCATTTTTAGGAAAATAGCGATAATAACTCATAGTGACTGCACCAACTACGCAGTCCTTACTGTTTGCTTAACAAGCATTACTTGAATTGTTGATTGCCGATTTCTGAGCACAGCAATGTTAGTTAAAATGATAATGACCCAGAGCAATAAAATGTAATTAAAGCAATATGATATTTTGTACATGTAACCCTCCTTGATGGCCTTAACGTGCATTCAACTTTTCTACCATAATAAGCAGAATTTACAGTGTGCATAAACTTTTCGTCACTAAAGTGGGGGAGAGGTTTTCTCCAGCCAATCAACTGCAAGTAAGTAGCAGAAGGCAATAAATAGGGCGTACTGTGCTACAGAACTTCTCGTCCCTAGTGTTAGGGGAGAGATTTGCTGCAGCCAATCAGCTACAAGGGGCACAAGGCAATAAATTGGGTGTACAGTGCTACAGAACTTCTCGTCCCTAGTGTTAGGGAGAGATTTGCTGCAGCCAATCAGCTACAAGGGGCACAAAGCAATAAATTGGGTGTACAGTGCCCACAGAACTTCTCGTCCCTAGTGTTAGGGGAGAGATTTGCTGCAGCCAATCAGCTACAAGGGGCACAAGGCAATAAATTGGGTTTACAGTGCCCACAGAACTTCTCGTCCCTAGTGTTAGGGGAGAGATTTGCTGCAGCCAATCAGCTACAAGGGGCACAAGGCAATAAATTGGGTGTACAGTGCCTACAGAACTTCTCGTCCCTAGTGTTAGGGGAGAGGTTTGCTCCAGCCAATCAGCTACAAGAAAATGGATAAGAGATATTCAATTTACACAGAAGGATTTAGCGTTTTCTACCCTTCCAATGAGGAAGCGAAGTCTGAAATGAGCTGACGAACGCAAAGCAAAATTGTTTTGGTATTCAAATAAGCTGGTTATTAGAATAGGGTATTGTACATTTGTATTGCATTATAGCCATAGTTTTGCATGGACTAGTACATGTATTATTCAAGCATACAGAGTTTCGTTTCTTTAACACGAGATAAGAATTGCAAGAAGTAAAGCAGCTCGTAACAGGCTAGTAATTTGAAGGTATAAAATAATAGTTAAAGTAGGTACTTGCCAAGGCATGCAACACTGGGAGATAAGCAATATCTGTTCGTAGAAAACTTAAAAGGCCGATAAAAAGGCAGACGCTAGAACGGCCTTTTTTATCTTTCTCCCCCCAAATTTCCCCTTGAAAGCAAGCGGGATTTGGTTTCCCACTCTCCGAGGTTAAGCTACTCCATAAATCTTGGCTGCATTGCCCCCCCCACACACTGCTGCGGTGCAGGATGGAAGCCCTCAAGGCCCCAAGAACGCCTCCGGAGGGATCAAACAGTTGAGGATTTTCTGTTGCCGCCAACTTCTTGCCAAAAGCAGATCGTGATTATAGATTTCCCTAACCAGAGGGTAGCTCGTAGCTCTGCTGCTACATTGCAAACAAGCCAAGTTGCCGGAGGCACGGAGCGAGTCCCAGTTGCTCTGATTTAGGGAAAGTAATTCCTTCGGGAATTGAGAAAGGTAGCTCTCTTTTTGCTGTAGCTAGAACGACTCTATCAGCCTCGTCTGCATGCGTCCAAAGCTCCAACATGTCCGTAGAAAAAATATAAAAAGCCATAAAAATGGCTTGAAACAGGTCAAGATAGTTAATTAATAGCGTAGATCTCCAGGCTTGAATTGAGATGAAGAACAATTACAGCTGGGAGGTTCTCAAGGAGACACTTTGTAGATATTCAGTGGAACACAACAAAATGAGTAATAGATATTGTAATAGGTGTGGGAACCATCATATTCCTTTAAGATTCCCTAGAGAAGTACAAAAAATAGATTGTAATAAAGAAAATTTACAATAAACAAAGTTTATTGCAGCGTCACATCTTCAGTAGATTTAGTCTGTGCTTTTGCAACTGTAATACAAGCAGTCATTTAATACAATGTTTATAGTGTCATTTTACTTATCAATATGCTACTCTTATCTACCTGTCTGCTTCTCTCATCTACCTGTCTGCTTCTCTTATTTACCTGTCTGCTTCTCTTATCATAAATGTCTGCTTCTCTTATCTACCTATCTGCTTCTCTTATCTACCTGTTTGCTTCTCTTATCATACCTGTCTGCTTCTCTTATCTACCTGTCTGCTTCTCTTATCTTACCTGTCTGCTTCTCTTATCTATCTGTTTGCTTCTCTTATCATACCTGTCTGCTTCTCTTATCATAAATGTCTGCTTCTCTTATCTACCTATCTGCTTCTCTTATCTACCTGTCTGCTTCTCTTATCTACCTGTCTGCTTCTCTTATCTTACCTGTCTGCTTCTCTTATCTATCTGTTTGCTTCTCTTATCATACCTGTCTGCTTCTCTTATCTACCTGTCTGCTTCTCTTATCATAAATGTCTGCTTCTCTTATCTACCTGTCTGCTTCTCTTATCTACCTGTCTGCTTCTCTTATCATACCTGTCTGCTTCTCTTATCTACCTGTCTGCTTCTCTTATCTTACCTGTTTGCTTCTCTTATCTATCTGTTTGCTTCTCTTATCTACCTGTCTGCTTCTCTTATCTACCTGTCTGATTCTCTTATCTACCTGTCTGCTTCTCTTATCATACCTGTCTGCTTCTCTTATCTACCTGTCTGCTTCTCTTATCATACCTGTTTGCTTCTCTTATCTATCTGTTTGCTTCTCTTATCTACCTGTCTGCTTCTCTTATCTACCTGTCTGCTTCTCTTATCATACCTGTTTGCTTCTCTTATCTACCTGTCTGCTTCTCTTATCATACCTGTTTGCTTCTCTTATCTACCTGTCTGCTTCTCTTATCGACCTGTCTGCTTCTCTTATCTACTTGTCTGCTTCTCTTATCTACCTGTCTTTCTTATTCCCTTGACTGTAGGTACTCATTGCAAAATTGAACCGGTGTCCACACCAACTGCCACACATGTCAATCATCTCCCAACCACAAATTTTCGAACCCTCAATCGCTATTCGAACTCGCGAAAGCTCTGCTCGAAAAGGCCTCAGTCGCTGAGCTCTCCGGCCAGCTCGCCGCTGCCCGCCCTCCAGCCGCGCTCCCGTCCGGATTCGCTGGCCGCTTCGCTGCCGCTGGGCTGCATGTAGGGAATGGGCGACTGGCCGTCCCTGGGGACGAAAGCCCTCGGAGGCTCGTCCGTAAAGCTGCTGACTCCGCCAACAAGCGACCCAAAATTGGCCGCCCCGTTTCCTGGAATCCTGGCGCCAACGTGCAGGCGGAAGCTCGGCGCCGATTCCAAATCGGCATCGTCAGCGTCGGCGTCGGCGCCGCCGGGTCTCTCGGCGGCGGCAGCGGCGGCGGACTGATTTTCGTCCTCGGCGCCACCTCCGCGAGCGGATCGGGCGCGCTCAATTTGCTTGCGCTTTACCTAAGCCGGTGCGAAGCGAGTGACTGTCTGTCTGTCTGCCTGCCTGTCTGTCTGTCTGTCTGTCTGTCTGTCTGTCTGTCTGTCTGTCTGTCTGTCTGTCTGTCTGCCTGCCTGTCTGTCTGTCTGTCTGTCTGTCTGTCTGCCTGTCTGTCTGTCTGTCTGTCTGTCTGTCTGTCTGTCTGTCTGTCTGTCTGTCTGTCTGTCTGTCTGTCTGTCTGTCTGTCTGTCTGTCTGTCTGTCTGTCTGTCTGTCTGTCTGTCTGTCTGTCTGTCTGTCTGTCTGTCTGTCTGTCTGTCTGTCTGTCTGTCTGTCTGTCTGTCTGTCTGTCTGCCTGTCTGTCTGTCTGTCTGTCTGTCTGTCTGTCTGTCTGTCTGTCTGTCAATAACGCAAGCAGTGCCTTCACCGAGGCCGCAGCCTAAGCCAGTTGGTGCTAGCTAAGAATGTGTTATCTAAAAGTGCAACCCCCCAGAGCTGATACCAGACCCAGACCGACCGTTTGTTAAAGCCTGATTGACAGACAGGGTGGACTTGACTCGAATTAAATAAAAATCGAAGAACAAATAAGTGCCTTGTCATTCCTATAGCAAAATTATTTGTAGCTAGTCAAATCGAATTTGCAACCGCCTATAGATCCTGGTCCAGTAGTATGCGCGAGTATTAAAGCTCATGCGGATTCTGCAGTCAGTCTCCCAGCCGCGCCTCATCAAAGCGAGGTTCTCCCTTTAGCATTCCTTCGCCGGCGCTCTTTTACCCCTAATCCGAGTTTGACTTGGCCCCCCGGTAATCTTATCTGCAGTTCGCTCGCGTGAGGTGCGTGAGGCCTCAGAAATCTGCCTGTGGGTTAAAGCTACACGGAGGCGGGAGATAAAGAAGTTGATTTCCTTGCCAGGGCAGGTGGAGGCTTCTATTTGCATCCGGCCCTGGCCTACAAGCAATGCCCGAGGTGCAGCTGCTTCGAGCAGCGAAATGTAAAAAATATGGTGGGGTCCCCGTGCTGTACCGGTATTGAGCTCAGCAGCAACTTGCTAATATGCATCTGGGCCGGCTCTACACGGGTTTACAGGAGGAAAAAGATAAATGATATAAAAATACAACAGGTATACACCCGATGCTTGAATTATTCAAATAGCAAATCGTCTAGAAATATGTCAGACAGCCAAGGTACAAGTTGCTTGATTGCTTCTATAGTCATCGGGGCGAACTGGTCTCCTGTTGGATTTGGGAAGCAGACTGATTTGCAATTTTTAAGCTAATTTGTAAACTAAATCTAGATTCACTACTGCTTGTAAGTAGTGCGTGACTGATGCGTAGCTAAGAATTTTAATGTTATTTAAATTTACAAGAGTCGGAAGTGGACAGGACTGTTATGAATTCTGACACTTTGACATCTGACTCTTTCCAATCTATCTGACTCTCTCCGATCTATATCTGACTCTCTCCGATCTATCTGACTCTCTCCAGTCTATCTGACTCTCTCCAATCTATCTGACTCTCTCCGATCTATATCTGACTCTCTCCGATCTATCTGACTCGCTCCAGTCTATCTGACTCTCTCCGATCTATATCTGACTCTCTCCGATCTATCTGACTCTCTCCAGTCTATCTGACTCTCTCCAATCTATATCCGACTCTCTCAATCTATCTGACTCTCTCCAATCTATCTGACTCTCCAATTTATATCTGACTCTCTCTCTAATCTATATCTGACTCTCTCCGATCTATCTGACTCTCTCCAGTCTATCTGACTCTCTCCAATCTATCTGACTCTCTCCAATCTATATCCGACTCTCTCAATCTATCTGACTCTCTCCAATCTATCTGACTCTCTCCAATCTATCTGACTCTCTCCAATCTATATCCGACTCTCTCAATCTATCTGACTCTCTCCGATCTATCTGACTCTCTCCAGTCTATCTGACTCTCTCCAATCTATATCCGACTCTCTCAATCTATCTGACTCTCTCAATCTATCTGACTCTCTCCAATCTATCTGACTCTCTCCAATCTATATCCGACTCTCTCAATCTATCTGACTCTCTCCGATCTATCTGACTCTCTCCAGTCTATCTGACTCTCTCCAATCTATCTGACTCTCTCCAATCTATATCCGACTCTCTCAATCTATCTGACTCTCTCCAATCTATATCCGACTCTCTCAATCTATCTGACTCTCTCCAATCTATATCCGACTCTCTCAATCTATCTGACTCTCTCCTATCTATATTCGACTCTCTTGAGTCTATCTGACTCTCTCCAGTCTATCTGAGTCTCCAATCTATATCTGACTCTCTCAATCTGACCCTCTCCAATCTATCTGACTCTCTCCAATCTATATCCGACTCTCTCAATCTATCTGACTCTCTCCTATCTATATTCGACTCTCTTGAGTCTATCTGACTCTCTCCAGTCTATCTGACTCTCTCAATCTGACCCTCTCCAATCTATCTGACTCTCCAATCTATCTGACTCTCTCCAATCTATCTGACTCTCCAATCTATCTGACTCTCTCCAATCTATATCCGACTCTCTCAATCTATCTGACTCTCTCCTATCTATATTCGACTCTCTTGAGTCTATCTGACTCTCTCCAGTCTATCTGACTCTCTCAATCTATCTGACTCTCTCCAGTCTATGACTCTCTCAATCTATCTGACTCTCTCCAATCTATCTGACTCTCTCCAATCTATCTGACCCTCTCCAATCTATCTGACTCTCCAATCTATATCTGACTCTCTCAATCTGACCCTCTCCAATCTATCTGACCCTCTCCAATCTATCTGACTCTCCAATCTATCTGACTCTCTCCAATCTATATCTGACTCTCTCCAATCTATCTGACCCTCTCCAATCTATCTGACTCTCTCAATCTATCTGACTCTCTCCAATCTATATCTGACTCTCTCAATCTATCTGACTCTCTCAATCTATCTGACTCTCTCAATCTATCTGACTCTCTCCAATCTATCTGACCCTCTCCAATCTATCTGACTCTCCAATCTATATCTGACTCTCTCAATCTGACCCTCTCCAATCTATCTGACCCTCTCCAATCTATCTGACTCTCCAATCTATATCTGACTCTCTCAATCTGACCCTCTCCAATCTATCTGACTCTCCAATCTATATCTGACTCTCTCAATCTATCTGACTCTCTCCAATCTATCTGACTCTCCAATCTATATCTGACCCTCTCAATCTATCTGACTCTCTCCAATCTATCTGACTCTTTACGATCTATCTGACTCCTATCTAACTGTCTCTTACAGACCTTTGACTCTTCTAATCCCTCTGACTCTCCCATTCATTCGGCATCTCAAACTCTCAAACCTTGTCAATCTTGGCTTGGCGGTACTTCTTTCTCTTGCGCATAATGTTGAGCACGATAATGTCGCACAGCACCGTGGCCAAGGTGAGCAGAGCCAGGCCCGAGCCCAGATTCATTGTAAAGTTCAGCACATCAAACTTTCCGCCGCGACCTGTCACGCTAATGAAAAACTGGATGCCGTATGCTTTTACTAGCGTTCTGCGATGAACTCCGTCCTCAACGTAATGATAGGCGTGACTGAAAGTTTCAAACGAAAGCGTTATCTTCGATGGAGCTTTTTGCTCGAGACACAAAAGACACTTCCGAAAAATATTATTGCCTTACCGAAAGTTCCAACCACGTCCAACATGACCGTCCTCCAGGTTGCGAAATTTATAATCTGGCTTGCACTCTTCTTCATCGTAGTCGAAATTGCATTCCCAGTGAATGTCTATGGCCACCATGCCTGTGCGATTTGGTTGGGACGGCTTTGATTTCCACCGTATCATTTCACTAAACCCTTTTCTTTCTTTCCTTCCTGCCCCTCTGGACACCGAACCTCACTCCGAGCCGCAAACCATCCAAACTCTTCCATTCCTTGCTACCCCTCTGGACGCCCACCCACGCCGTGCCTCAAGCCACCTCAATTCTTCCATTCTTTCCTACCCCTCATGACGCCCACCTCACACCGCGCCGAAAACCACCCCAACTCTTCCATTCTTTCCTACCCTTCCGGACGCCCACCCACGCCGTGCCTCAAGCCACCTCAATTCTTCCATTCTTTCCTACCCCTCACGACCTCCACCTCACGCCGCGCCGAAAACCACCCCAACTCTTCCATTCCTTCCTACCCCTCTGGACCCCCACCCACCCCATGCCTCAAGCCAACCCAACTCTTCCATTCTTTCCTACCCCTCACGACGCCCACCTCACGCCGCGTCACAAACCACCCCAACTCTTCCATTCCTTCCTATCCCTCTGGACGCCCACCCACGCCGTGCCTCAACCAGCCCCACCTCTCCCAT
>NIVC01001523.1:0-95000 GCA_002269645.1 Macrostomum lignano | reverse complement strand
AGAATGGAAGATAGAATGGAAGATAGAATGGAATATAGAATGGAGGATAGAATGGAAGATAGAATGGAAGATAGGATGGAATATAGAATGGAGGATAGAATGGAAGATAGAATGGAAGATAGAATGGAATATAGAATGGAGGATAGAATGGAAGATAGAATAGAGGCTAAAACTGAATATAGAATGGGGATATAGAATGGAGGATAGAATGGAAGATAGAATGGAAGATAGAATGGAATATAGAATGGAGGATAGAATGGAAGATAGAATGGAAGATAGGATGGAAGATAGAATGGAATATAGAATGGAGGATAGAATGGAAGATAGAATGGAAGATAGGATGGAAGATAGAATGGAATATAGAATGGAGGATAGAATGGAAGATAGAATGGAAGATAGAATGGAAGATAGAATGGAATATAGAATGGAGGATAGAATGGAAGATAGAATGGAAGATAGGATGGAAGATAGAATGGAATATAGAATGGAGGATAGAATGGAAGATGAATGGAAGATATGGGAGTAATAAACTAGAAGATAAAACAGAATATCGAATGGAAGATAGAATGGAAGATAGAATGGAAGATAGAATGGAAGATAGAATGGAAGATAGAATGGGAATATAGAATGGGAATATAGAATGGAAGATAAAATGTAGGATAGAATGGAAGATAGAATGGAAGATAGAATGGGAATATAGAATGGGAATATAGAATGGAAGATAAAATGTAGGATAGAATGGAAGATAGAATGGAAGATAGAATGGGAATATAGAATGGGAATATAGAATGGAAGATAAAATGTAGGATAGAATGGAAGATAGAATGGAAGATAGAATGGGAATATAGAATGGGATATAGAATGTAGGATAGAATGGAAGATAGAATGAGAATATAGAATGGAATATAGAGTGGGGGATAGAATGGAATATTGAATGGAGGATAGAATGGAAGATAGAATGGGAATATAGAATGGAATATTGAATGGAGGATAGAATGGAAGATAGAATGGAAGATAGAATGGGAATATAGAATGGAAAGTAGAATGGAGGATAGAATGTAGGATTGAATGGAAGATAGAACGGAAGATATGGGGGAAGATAGAAGTGAAGATAGAATTGGAGATAGAATGGAAGATAGAATAGAAGATGGAATGCCAAACAGGGTAGAATTAGGATTACGAGCTAGGTACGATAAAAGATAGAGTGGTTGATGTAATAGAAAATAGAATTGATGATAGAATGACAACCAGGAAGATATACAATGAAGGATTAGTCATTCCAGCACCTGGCAGAGGGCCAGTGTAGAAATCAATCACTGATTTTCCGCGAAAACAATTGACCCTCTCTCTGGCCTCAGACCACTGCAGTTAGCGGAGTTACTCGCAGGGGCCAAATTGATTGTAAAACTCCTAACCCCACTGTAAAACTCCTAACTCTGTGCCCTCACGGGTCTAGATAAGCAAGAACTAATTAGCTGAGCAAGCCCATTCAGACTGTGTTCGCTCAGTTCCATGACTCATTTAACTAGGGGGCAGGGCAGTGGGGCGTCTGCAGAGCGCAGTAATAAAACTGAAAAATCTCTGCCTTTTCTATTACTGAGTTCAGCACAAACTGCCTTTGACACCTCTGCCTACCCGAGTTCCCTGTTTATTACCTGGATTTGTCTAACTCTTTACCGACTTCCTCTGCCTCCTTATTCTAACATCTCTTTAAGTCCTCTATCTCCATTCTTTACCACATCTCTCCTTCCTCTCTACACTTTCCCTACACCCTCCATCTCAACTCTCTACCCTCTCCCTACACTCTCTATCTCCCCTCTCCTACCCTTTCCCTACACCCTCCACCTCAACTCTTTACCCTCTCCCTACACTCTCTATCTCCCCTCTCCTACCCTTTCCCTACACCCTCCATCTCCCCTCTCTACCCTCCTCCCTACACTCTTCATCTGCTCTCCTTACCCTCCCTTTAGATCTCTGCCTGGATTTATCCCTCTCATTCTTTACTGTCTCTTCCCTATAAATGATCCTCAATCCCATTTTTTCTTACTGGGAAATCTCCCGAGCAGTCATACAGTTTCATGCTTTATTCCTTGCTGCCTTATTAGCTTACAGCACTGACTAAATCATGTTTGTCCCAGATAAATTTTCCTCACTTCTGTAAAAACTTGAGTTCAGCTTTGAAAATTCATGCGCGTCTGTTAAGTGGATCAATTATAGTGTTCGATGTACCTCACTTAGTTCAACCGCCCACGCACAATGCCCTTCAAAAGGAGTTGCCTGTCTGATACGGTAATCGGAAATTAGATGCATGTTATAGATAAGCTCAAAATTATTAACTGTATCATATTATTTTATAGCATAGCTCAGCGCTGTATGGCCTTACTCTGATTGAATTTGAG
This sequence comes from Macrostomum lignano, assembly GCA_002269645.1. NCBI lineage: Eukaryota > Metazoa > Platyhelminthes > Macrostomidae > Macrostomum > Macrostomum lignano. The sequence goes on along the minus strand of NIVC01001523.1, from coordinate 92,601 downwards.
AGCCAAGCGCGCGGCAACTTGGTGTATCGATTGACTGGCTAAATAGGGGCTTCGGGTTCTTCAATAATAACATGATTACATATTTTAGTTTAGCAGACTTTAAGCACTCAACTACTAGACAGATCAAATAGATGAGAAAATCAAATGAAAGCGATAGAATAGATGTTTTAGAGGTAAGATTAGATATTCAGAAGCGGAAAGATTTCGACTTAAACGTTGAGACGTTGATATTAGAAGTCGAACTCGGAGAAATAGACATAGACATCAGTAAATGATGAGATTAGAAGCTAGTGGGAAGAATCAAAGTGAGATTATATGTAAAATGTGATTAGATGAAAAATTTGATTAGATATAAATCTCGAAATGTAAAATGAGATTAGATTTAAAAGAGATTAAATGCAAAATGAGCCCCTTTCTCGATTTTTATCTTATCTAACAATTTCTAAGTTTAATCTCGCCATTTTCACATCAAATTTCACTCATTAGAAAAATTCGTCAGCAAAGAGCCACTCACCCTTCAGCTTGGTGGTGACCCCACTGACCACAGTCTCAAAGCTCTGGTATCCCTTCTCCCTGAGCATCACCCAGCCGATCACGTAGGTGACAATCAGCATCTGAATGCCGCGGTAGATCAGTCCAATTTTATAAGAACTGATGGCGATCACCTTCTGAGTCTCGTACTCAAACAGAGTAGCGGACAGGAACTTCTTTACCGAGCTGGCCATGACCTGAAAGCGTCAAGGACCGATTTATTGATAGTCCATGCAGTATCTACAATGCTTTGAATATTGGCATGGAGTGGATATTGTCAAATAGAATATTTGCTTGCTTTAATCAGCACCTGCTGATGGAAATGGGCTTACACAACTCGGCGAGATTATGACTGCTATTGTATGTCATTAGGTTTGAAATACTCATTCAGAAGACAGGCAACCGTGTGCCAGTCCCGTGGCAGCTTTCTCTGGTGGATTTAACAAATAAATTTGATGCCGTATGAATATTGTACTCCGTTGGGACAGGAGAGTTCTCAGCTCATGAGGAGGTGTCTTGCTTATATGTATTAAGGCGCACAGTGAGAATAAGACAGACACTAACTGAGACAGACACAGGGACAGACAGTAGGACAGACTCTTGGATAGACACTGGGACAGACACAGGGACAGACACTGGGACAGACACTGGGACAGACACTGGGACAGACACTGGGACAGACACTGGGACAGACACTGGGACAGACACTGGGACAGACACTAGGACAGACACTGGGACAGACACTAAGACAGACACTAAGCCAGACACTAGCTGGGACAGACACTGGGACAGACACTAGGACAGACACTGGGGCAGACACTGAGACAGACACTGGGACAGACACTGGGACGGACACTGGGACAGACACTGGGACAGACACTGGGACAGACACTAGGACAGACACTAGCTGGGACAGACACTGGGTCAGACACTGGGACAGACACTGGGGCAGACACTGAGACAGACACTGGGACAGACACTGGGACAGACACTGGGACAGACACTGGGACAGACACAGGGACAAACACTGGGACAGACACTGGGACAGACACTGGGACAGACACTGAGACAGACACTGGGACAGACACTGTGTCAGACACTGGGTCAGACACTGGGTCAGACACTAGGTCAGACACTAGGACAGACACTGAGACAGACACTGAGACAGACACTGGGATAGACACTGGGACAGACACTGGGTCAGACACTGGGACAGACACTGAGACAGACACTGGGACAGACACTGGGTCAGACACTGGGTCAGACACTAGGACAGACACTGAGACAGACACTGAGACAGACACTGGGACAGACACTGTGTCAGACACTGGGTCAGACACTGGGTCAGACACTAGGTCAGACACTAGGACAGACACTGAGACAGACACTGAGACAGACACTGGGACAGACACTGAGACAGACACTGGGACAGACACTGTGTCAGACACTGGGTCAGACACTGGGTCAGACACTAGGTCAGACACTAGGACAGACACTGAGACAGACACTGAGACAGACACTGGGACAGACACTGGGACAGACACTGGGTCAGACACTGGGACAGACACTGAGACAGACACTGGGACAGACACTGGGTCAGACACTGGGTCAGACACTAGGACAGACACTGAGACAGACACTGAGACAGACACTGGGACAGACACTGTGTCAGACACTGGGTCAGACACTGGGTCAGACACTAGGTCAGACACTAGGACAGACACTGAGACAGACACTGAGACAGACACTGGGACAGACACTGTGTCAGACACTGGGTCAGACACTGGGTCAGACACTAGGTCAGACACTAGGACATACACTGAGACAGACACTGAGACAGACACTGAGACAGACACTGAGACAGACACTGGGACAGACACTAGGACAGACACTGAGACAGACACTGAGACAGACACTGGGACAGACACTGAGACAGACACTGGGACAGACAATGGGACAGACACTGGGTCAGACACCGGGACAGACACTGAGACAGACACTGGGACAGGCACTGGGACAGACACAGGGACAGACACTGGGACAGACACTGGGACAGACACTGAGACAGACACTGAGACAGACACTGGGATAGACACTGGGACAGACACTGGGTCAGACACTGGGACAGACACTGAGACAGACACTGGGACAGACACTGGGTCAGACACTGGGTCAGACACTAGGACAGACACTGAGACAGACACTGAGACAGACACTGGGACAGACACTGTGTCAGACACTGGGTCAGACACTGGGTCAGACACTAGGTCAGACACTAGGACAGACACTGAGACAGACACTGAGACAGACACTGGGACAGACACTGAGACAGACACTGGGACAGACACTGTGTCAGACACTGGGTCAGACACTGGGTCAGACACTAGGTCAGACACTAGGACAGACACTGAGACAGACACTGAGACAGACACTGGGACAGACACTGGGACAGACACTGGGTCAGACACTGGGACAGACACTGAGACAGACACTGGGACAGACACTGGGTCAGACACTGGGTCAGACACTAGGACAGACACTGAGACAGACACTGAGACAGACACTGGGACAGACACTGTGTCAGACACTGGGTCAGACACTGGGTCAGACACTAGGTCAGACACTAGGACAGACACTGAGACAGACACTGAGACAGACACTGGGACAGACACTGTGTCAGACACTGGGTCAGACACTGGGTCAGACACTAGGTCAGACACTAGGACAGACACTGAGACAGACACTGAGACAGACACTGGGACAGACACTGAGACAGACACTGAGACAGACACTAGGACAGACACTGAGACAGACACTGAGACAGACACTGGGACAGACACTGAGACAGACACTGGGACAGACAATGGGACAGACACTGGGTCAGACACCGGGACAGACACTGAGACAGACACTGGGACAGGCACTGGGACAGACACAGGGACAGACACTGGGACAGACACTGGGACAGACACTGGGACAGACACTGGGACAGACACTGGGTCAGACACTGGGACAGACACTGAGACAGACACTGGGACAGGCAGTAAGAAATAATAGGGGAGCTACTGAGACGGGCAACTGATATTATGGATGTTTAGTGCTAAGTAATTATATAAACAGTGCGACAGTCAGCCAGAAAACTTAGGACAGACAGACATAAAAAGTACAATTATTCACAAGCATAGTAATTGTTTTAGCAAGCCTCTTTTGTTTAGATTTTCACAAAAAGAGCATAGCTTACTACGTCAATGCAATTAGTTTAATGTGTACAGCTGAAATCATCCAGCACGATAAGTATGAATGCTCGCATGTACATTCGCATGCTCAATTCTCACTGTACAGTTATAGGTACCATATTAAATTTGCATAAGTTGGCCTATGGGGTCGAGTGGAACTATAAAAAAGCAGATGACCCAAGTGTTAATAAGTACTCATTTTGACACTCAATGGTAATTAAGAATTTGCTTGCCTGTTAATTATCGATATTTTCGAGGTAAGTCAAAGACGATTTTCTTCCTAATCGAAAATTTGCTTTTATTTAAGAATTGCTGGTCACAGACGGCCGACTGAAGCTGGTTCGATGAGCTGCGGAACAGGGGGCCAAAATCCTGGACAATTTAATATTTTCTGGAAACTGCCATGTGCCAGCTGAAGGCTTTTGATTGGCTGATAGGAACATAATTCCAAATCGATTGCTTTCAGGCGTAGGAGATGGATTAGCTTGAATGGCCCGTTCTGACACCGTCTGTCCCAGTGTCCTGGTGTCTTTCCCAGTGTCCTGGTGTCTTTCCCAGTGTCCCAGTGTCTGTCCCGGTGTCTGATCCAGTGTCCCAGTGGTTTTCCTAGTGTCCTGGTGTCTGTCCCAGTGTCTGTCCCAGTGTCCTAGTGAATTTCCTACTGTCTGTCCCAGTGTCTGAGAGGCGGGATGGAGGGTGCAGCGAGAGGGTAGAGAGGCAGGATGGAGGGTGCAGCGAGAGGGTAGAGAGGCGGGATGGAGGGTGCAGCGAGAGGGTAGAGAGGCGGGATGGAGGGTGCAGCGAGAGGGTAGAGAGGCGGGATGGAGGGTGCAGCGAGAGGGTAGAGAGGCGGGATGGAGGGTGCAGCGAGAGGGTAGAGAGGCAGGATGGAGGGTGCAGCGAGAGGGTAGAGAGGCGGGATGGAGGGTGCAGCGAGAGGGTAGAGAGGCGGGATGGAGGGTGCAGCGAGAGGGTAGAGAGGCGGGATGGAGGGTGCAGCGAGAGGGACCCAGAAACACTTACTAGTACATCAGACATTCCACTGAATAGATCTGCTCAGCGCTAAGGCCCTCTGCGAGTATGCTTATACAGTGCAGTACGCAGTTTGGGGGTTAAAAATATGTGCATTTTTGTCGGGCAATATTCCCCTTCCTGCCGCCGTTAATCCCCGACACCGCATCCTCCCCTTCGGGTTGCAGGCACTGCTTGGCCTTCTTTAATATTCCATGCATTGGGAATGCGCGAAATGCCCCGTGCAGAGCCCGCAAAGGGCTCGTATTTCACGCTAAGATAAAGACTGCTCCGGGCCCGACGCTATAAGTCCGCCTTTTTGGCAGCGAACCGCACTGACCCTTTGAAAGCTGATAGCCGCCCGGGCATCTGGCACTGTTTTCTGATTGCCTGCCATTTAGTTTGCCTGTCTGTCTGTCATTCTGTTTGCATATCTGTCTGCCATTCTGCTTGCCTGTCTGTCTGCCATTCTGTTTGCCTGTCTGTCTGCCATTCTGTTTGCCTGTCTGTCTGCCATTCTGTTTGCCTGTCTGTCTCCCATTCTGTTTGCCTGTCTGTCTGCCATTCCGTTTGCCTGTCTGTCTGTCATTCGTTTGCCTGTCTGTCTGCCATTCTGTTTGCCTGTCTGTCTGCCATTCTGTTTGCCTGTCTTAGTGACTGTTTGTCTGTCTGTCTGTCTGAAAATGCTATCCATATATAATCCATAAATACTCGGGCATCCCATCCCTATAGAAGTCCTTGTGGTTGATGAGTTGTAAACAGTTCCTATCCTTTCTACGCAATTGACTTCTACCTTTGAATTTTCCAATTTTCTAAAAGCAGACGCACTGAATAAGTTGGATCTGATCTGATTTTTGGCTTTTAAGAATTCTTTACAGACTTTCCCTGATGCAGCGCCTGCTGCCTTTCCGGTAATTACCAAACAAAGAAAAAATGAAAGGCATCTGTGATATATAGATAGATAGATAGATAGATAGATAGATAGATAGATAGATAGATAGATAGATAGATAGATAGATAGATAGATAGATAGATAGATAGATAGATAGATAGATAGATAGATAGATAGATAGATAGATAGATAGATAGATAGATAGATAGATAGATAGATAGATAGATAGATAGATAGATAGATAGATAGATAGATAGATAGATAGATAGATAGATAGATAGATAGATAGATAGATAGATAGATAGATAGATAGATAGATAGATAGATAGATAGATAGATAGATAAATAGATAGATAGATAGATAGATAGATAGATAGATAGATAGATAGATAGATAGATAGATAGATAGATAGATAGATAGATAGATAGATAGATAGATAGATAGATAGATAGATAGATAGATAGATAGATAGATAGATAGATAGATAGATAGATAGATATATAGATAGATAGATAGATAGATAGATAGATAGATAGATAGATAGATAGATATATAGATAAATAGATAGATAGATAGATAGATAGATAGATAGATAGATAGATAGATAGATAGATAGATAGATAGATAGATAGATAGATAGATAGATAGATAGATAGATAGATAGATAGATAGATAGATAGATAGATAGATAGATAGATAGATAGATAGATAGATAGATAGATAGATAGATAGATAGATAGATAGATAGATAGATAGATAGATAGATAGATAGATAGATAGATAGATAGATAGATAGATAGATAGATAGATAGATAGATAGATAGATAGATAGATAGATAGATAGATAGATAGATAGATAGAAAGACAGATAGATGAGGGGGCGGTGGCACAGGATGTGAGCAATGGGATCCAGTAGAGAGTAAAAGACAAATGACTCAGGACCTCACAGTATTTCCTGAGAGTCTCCGGTCTCGGGAGCAGTTCATTGTTAAAAGGCCAATATCAGGAAACCACACACAGCGCAGTTCGCCGGCGTGGCGGCGCTGAGTCGCCTCTCTGGGCACAGGATTTGATTAATCACCGGGACGGAGCCGATGTCAACTCGGTCGATCCTGGCTGCTGCGATATTTGGCCAAGCTATTGAAATTTGATGAGAGCAGAGAAAAATATGAAACTGGACCAAAAGGGGGGGGGTTGGAGTGGCGCCACTCCAGTTATGGGCAAGTGGGAAAATTATTGCTAATAGCTGCTGCACACTAGGATTTCTTCAAACTTTTTCTTATACATGTATTTAGTGTTCTTAATGGATACTGGAGCTAGTGCCAATGAAGAGTGAACATTTGAACTTTTTGACAATAGAATGACAGTGTAGTGTGACAATGTGTAGGATTTAAATATACAGAACTGTATGTGAACTGCATGTGTGACAGATAAAATGACGATGAACAATGAGAAGTGACAAATAGGAGAGTGACAACAGAGAGTGACAATAAGAGAGTGAAAATAGAAGAGTGACAATAGGAGAGTGAAAATACGAGACTGAAAATACGAGACTGACGACAAGAGAGTGACAAAAGAGAGTGACAATAGGGGAGTGACAACAAGAGAGTGACAATAAGAGAGTGACAATAGGAGAGTGATAACTGTGAGTGAAAATAGGAGAGTGACAAGAGTGATACTAAACTGGGACTATAAGAGAGTGACAACGGAGAGTAACAACAGAGAGTGACGACAGAGAGTGACAATAGGAGAGTGACAAGAGTGATACTAAACTGGGACTATAAGAGAGTGACAACGGAGAGTAACAACAGAGAGTGACGACAGAGAGTGACAATAGGAGAGTGACAACAGAGAGTGACAACAGAGAGTAACAACAGAGAGTGACAATAGAGAGTGACACCGGAGATTAAAAACAGAGAGTGACAACAGAGAGTGACAATAGAGAGTGACACCGGAGATTGAAAACAGAGAGTGACAACAGAGAGTGACAACAGAGAGTGACCATAAGAGAGTGACAACAGAGAGTGACAACAGAGAGTAACAACAGAGAGTGACAAGAGAGAGTGACACCAGAGATTGAAAACAGAGTGACAACAGAGAGTGACGACAGAGAGTGACCATAAGAGAGTGAGAATACTCGTAGGAGAGTGACAACAGAGAGTGACAACAAGAGAGCAGTTGGTTTCAAACAGCGCGCTTTGCAGCCAGCTGGAGTTCTGTCTCCTAACCCTGGCGTTAAAATTAATTTTCCTGATAGTAAAAGTAAAACACGCGGCGAGACCACGGCCAAAGAGACCCATTACTACAACTTGGAGTCAAGGGCCTTCCCCCAAATGCCTTAACATTTTCATAAAATTTATAAGCTTATAGTGCATTTCTAAGAATTTACAAGAGCCTAAACTTCACCTGTTTTGAGCATTGATAATGTCGATGAAAATCTTAACTTGCATTAACTATTAGGTCTTGTGAAGTTTAGGACTTGTGAAGTTTAGGTCTTGTGAAGTTTAGGTCTTGTGAAGTGTTTAGGTCTTGTGAAGTTTAGGTCTTGTGAAGTTTAGGTCTTGTGATGTTTAGGTCTTGTGAAGTTTAGGTCTCATAAAGTTTGGGTCTTGTGAAGTTTAGGTCTTGTTAAGTTTAGGTCTTGTGAAGTTTAGGTCTTGTGAAGTGTTTAGGTCTTGTGAAGTTTAGGTCTTGTGAAGTTTAGGTCTTGTGATGTTTAGGTCTTGGGAAGTTTAGGTCTCATAAAGTTTGGGTCTTGTAAAGTTTAGGTCTTGTTAAGTTTAGGTGTGAAGTCGCCACTCTGTGAAGAGCCATTAGTTTATCCAGCTTCTGGTTCCGCGTTCTCCTTGCGTTTCGCAAACCGCGGGATCGAGGCGCCGGCAAAAACTTGGTGCTGGCGAAGCACGCAGCCAACCCCAAGGACACGCGGGCCAAGCCAAGCCTTTTTCTCCCCCTCTAGGGGAAAAAACTGTTTGAATTGCGTGACGGTGCGTCCGCGCGAGCCTCTACGGCTGATCTGCTGGAGCAGGGAGGGGGGTAACAGGCAAAGCTCTGAAGCTGTCGACAGCGAGTGAATTCGACAAACAGATAGTCGCTTTCAGGAGAGGAGAGGAAAAGCACTTTTACAATGCAAATCTCTGTTCCGGGAGCCACCAGCAAGTTGTGGCGAGTGTTGGCAATCTCAGCTCAGCTGCGAAATGCTTTCGGTTTTATCAGTTTAGAAAGGAAATTTGATATGACCAGCCTCTCACAGTTCATGATTATGATCGCTAATCTGTTCAGGATATTGCTGAAGGAATCGAATGGATTGCTAATCTAGTTAACATGGTGTCTGTGCTAGTGTCTGTCCCAGTGTCTGTCCCAGTGTCTGTCCTAGTGTCTGTCCTAGTGTCTGTCCCAGTGTCTGTCCTAGTGTCTGTCCCAGTGTCTGTCCCTGTGTCTGTCCTAGTGTCTGTCCCAGTGTCTGTCCCTGTGTCTGTCCTAGTGTCTGTCCTAGTGTCTGTCCCAGTGTCTGTCCTAGTGTCTGTCCTAGTGTCTGTCCTAGTGTCTGTCCCAGTGTCTGTCCCAGTGTCTGTCCTAGTGTCTGTCCTAGTATCTGTCCCAGTGTCTGTCCCAGTGTCTGTCCTAGTGTCTGTCCTAGTGTCTGTCCCAGTGTCTGTCCTAGTGTCTGTCCTAGTGTCTGTCCCTGTGTCTGTCCCAGTGTCTGTCCTAGTGTCTGTCCTAGTGTCTGTCCCAGTGTCTGTCCCAGTGTCTGTCCTAGTGTCTGTCCTAGTGTCTGTCCCAGTGTCTGTCCTACTGTCTGTCCCAGTGTCTGTCCCTGTGTCTGTCCTAGTGTCTGTCCCAGTGTCTGTCCCAGTGTCTGTCCTAGTGTCTGTCCTAGTGTCTGTCCCAGTGTCTGTCCTATTGTCTGTCCCAGTGTCTGTCCCTGTGTCTGTCCTAGTGTCTGTCCCTGTGTCTGTCCCAGTGTCTGTCCCAGTGTCTGTCCTAGTGTCTGTCCTAGTATCTGTCCCAGTGTCTGTCCCAGTGTCTGTCCCAGTGTCTGTCCTAGTGTCTGTCCCAGTGTCTGTCCCAGTGTCTGTCCTAGTGTCTGTCCTAGTGTCTGTCCTACTGTCTGTCCCAGTGTCTGTCCCTGTGTCTGTCCTAGTGTCTGTCCCAGTGTCTGTCCCAGTGTCTGTCCTACTGTCTGTCCCATTCTCTGTCCCAGTGTCTGTCCTAGTGTCTGTCCCAGTGTCTGTCCTAGTGTCTGTCCCAGTGTCTGTCCCAGTGTCTGTCCCAGTGTCTGTCCCAGTGTCTGTCCTAGTGTCTGTCCCAGTGTCTGTCCTACTGTCTGTCCCAGTGTCTGTCCTACTGTCTGTCCTATTGTCTGTCCCAGTGTCTGTCCTATTGTCTGTCCTATTGTCTGTCCCAGTGTCTGTCCTACTGTCTGTCCTACTGTCTGTCCCAGTGTCTGTCCTATTGTCTGTCCTAGTGTCTGTCCCAGTGTCTGTCCTATTGTCTGTCCTACTGTCTGTCCCAGTGTCTGTCCTACTGTCTGTCCTACTGTCTGTCCCAGTGTCTGTCCCAGTGTCTGTCCTATTGTCTGTCCTACTGTCTGTCCCAGTGTCTGTCCCAGTGTCTGTCCCAGTGTCTGTCCTACTGTCTGTCCCAGTGTCTGTCCCAGTGTCTGTCCCAGTGTCTGTCCTATTGTCTGTCCTAGTGTCTGTCCCAGTGTCTGTCCTATTGTCTGTCCTACTGTCTGTCCCAGTGTCTGTCCTACTGTCTGTCCTACTGTCTGTCCCAGTGTCTGTCCCAGTGTCTGTCCTATTGTCTGTCCTACTGTCTGTCCCAGTGTCTGTCCCAGTGTCTGTCCCAGTGTCTGTCCCAGTGTCTGTCCCAGTGTCTGTCCTACTGTCTGTCCCAGTGTCTGTCCCAGTGTCTGTCCTACTGTCTGTCCCAGTGTCTGTCCTACTGTCTGTCCCAGTGTCTGTCCTACTGTCTGTCCTATTGTCTGTCCCAGTGTCTGTCCTATTGTCTGTCCTATTGTCTGTCCCAGTGTCTGTCCTACTGTCTGTCCTACTGTCTGTCCCAGTGTCTGTCCTATTGTCTGTCCTAGTGTCTGTCCCAGTGTCTGTCCTATTGTCTGTCCTACTGTCTGTCCCAGTGTCTGTCCTACTGTCTGTCCTACTGTCTGTCCCAGTGTCTGTCCCAGTGTCTGTCCTATTGTCTGTCCTACTGTCTGTCCAGTGTCTGTCCCAGTGTCTGTCCCAGTGTCTGTCCTACTGTCTGTCCCAGTGTCTGTCCCAGTGTCTGTCCCAGTGTCTGTCCTATTGTCTGTCCTAGTGTCTGTCCCAGTGTCTGTCCTATTGTCTGTCCTACTGTCTGTCCCAGTGTCTGTCCTACTGTCTGTCCTACTGTCTGTCCCAGTGTCTGTCCCAGTGTCTGTCCTATTGTCTGTCCTACTGTCTGTCCCAGTGTCTGTCCCAGTGTCTGTCCCAGTGTCTGTCCCAGTGTCTGTCCTACTGTCTGTCCCAGTGTCTGTCCCAGTGTCTGTCCTACTGTCTGTCCCAGTGTCTGTCCCAGTGTCTGTCCCAGTGTCTGTCCTAGTGTCTGTCCCAGTGTCTGTCCCAGTGTCTGTCCCAGTGTCTGTCCTAGTGTCTGTCCCAGTGTCTGTCCCAGTGTCTGTCCCAGTGTCTGTCCTAGTGTCTGTCTAGTTAACATGGTGTTAATCTAGTTAATCTAGTAAATCTAGTTAACATGGTGTCTGTCCCAGTGTCTGTCCCAGTGTCTGTCCTACTGTCTGTCCTACTGTCTGTCCCTGTGTCTGTCTTAGTGTTTGTCCCAGTGTCTGTCCCAGTGTCTGTCCCAGTGTCTGTCCCAGTGTCTGTCCCAGTGTCTGTCCCAGTGTCTGTCCTAGTGTCTGTCCTAGTGTCTGTTCTAGTGTCCACATACAGAATAATGTCATTTTCCGGTGAACTCGGAGTCACAATTGACTAGGACAATGTAAAGCAAGATCAAAGCAGCCTGATTGTTTAATTCCGATAAGAGCAACGGTGCGGTACTCAACACTAAACTTGCTGCTCACAAGTCATTCACTGTTATCAGGAACCTTTGCACCCCTCAGTCTGTTGCTTCTATAAAGGCAATTGCAATATAAGAATTCGGTAAATTTGACACCTGACACTCCAGATAAAGGTGTTTTATTATTTTACAATGCAGACCGTGGTTTGCATGTCAGTTTAGATTATTAATTGGAACTAACAATTGTTCAAAAAGTTCTCCTTCATCCTGCACTGAAGTAAGTCAAAAGATGCAGTCTACAGGTGAGGCCGTGGTTCGAATCCCACTCGATGGCGGCTACGGCTGGGTGGTGACATTTTCAGCCTTCATGGTTGGCGTCATTCTTGACGGCATCAGCTTTTCATTTGGCCTGTTCTACAACGAGTTCTTGGAGTACTTTCAAGAGTCCAAGGCTAAGACGGCTTGGATTGGTAGCGTGTACAATGGGATGTACATGTTTATTGGTCAGTGGATGTACTTTTATTAGCTGTACCTGTGTAGTGTCTGAATAGTATCTTGGCACTTGAATAGTACCGTGGATACCTGAATAATTACCTTGGATACCCGAAAAATTACGCTATATACCTAAATAATGGATACCTGGATAATTACCCTAGATACCTGAATAATTACCCAAGATATCTAAATAATTATCCTGAATACCTGAATAATTAATTACCCTGGATACCTGGATAATTACCCTGGATACCTGAATAATTACCCTGGATACCTGAATAATTACCCTAGATACCTGAATAATTACCGTGGATACCTGAAACTTTACCCTGGATACCTGAATGATTACCCTGGATACCTGAATAATTACCCTGGATACCTGGATAGCTACTCTAGATGCATAAATAATTAAACCCTGGATGCCTGGATAGCTACTCTAGATGCACGAATAATTAAACCCTGGATACCTGAAAAATTACCCTCGATAACTGAATAATTACCCTCGATACCTGAATAATTACCCTGGATACCTGAATAATTACCCATGATACCTGAATAATTACTCGGGATACCTAAATAATTACGAGAGATACCTGAATAATTACCCTGGATACCTGGATAATTACCCTGGATACCTGAATAGTTTGTTCCAGCAGCTTGAATACCCTGAACTGCATCTGGATACTCGAGACACCAACATCTTTGTCATACATCCGCCTCGACAGGCCCATTCGTGAGTTTCCTCTGCGACAGATTCGGCTGCCGCAAAGTGTCCATGTTCGGTGGCCTGCTCGCCTGCGGCGCCTGCGTGTGCGCTGTGGTGGCCAACTCGGTGTCTCTGCTGATCCTCACCTACGGTTTTCTGGGCGGTGAGACTCAGCTGGGTCATTGGGGATTATAATTGAAATATTATGACGATTATGATTTGATTTGTATTCAGATTTGATATTTGCACACTGACCTCAAATGAACTCTCGGACTTGCTTTCGAAACACTCGCTGCAGGATTTGGCTTCGGCATGATGTACCTGCCGGCTCTGGTCATGGTAGGCCAGTATTTTGACAAGCGCCGCGCCTTGGCAACCGGCATTGCGGTGTGCGGCTCGGGAGTCGGAGCTTTTGTCTTCGCCTACCTGGCAGAATTCCTCATTGACACTTTCACCTGGAGAGGCGCCACACTTATTGTGGCAGGTGAGACGGTCATTTGTTGAGCTATGGCAAGTTTAGGTATAGGTAGATACAAATCACAGATAGATAGTCAGGCACTTCGGGAGCCCCATATTGCAAATTAAATTGTACCATGTGATTCTAAGGCCTCGAATCACTGATAAAACTATTTACACAATGCACTTCGGGAGCCTCAGATCACAGTTAGTCAGCAATTCGGGAGCCTCAAATCACAGAAAGCCAGCACATCGGGAGCCTCAGATCACAGTCAGTCAGCTCTTTGAGACCCTCAGATCAAGTTAAACTATGCCACAGGGCCTCATGGGGTTGTAAAACGTGTTGAAAACTGAGAGAGCCGAACACTGAATGCTTGCTAATACCATAATTAAGTATTAGGGAGATAAAAATCTCAGATAGATAGTCAGGCACTTCAAGAGCCGCTTAATACAAAATAAATTGTACCATGTGCTTTTAAGTCCTCAAATCACTGATAAAGCTATACTTACACAATGCACTTCGGGAGCCTCAGATCACAGCTAGTTAGCACATCGGGAGCCTCAGATCACAGTTGTCAGCACTTTGGGAGCCTCAGGTCACAGGTAACAGCACTTCAGGAGCCTCAAATCACAGAAAGCCAGGACTTCGGGAGCCTCAGATCAAGTTTAACTATGCCGAACATTTAATGCTTGCTACTACCATAAGTTTTTCTCCTTATCCGATGATACAGGCATCGCACTAAACGGAGTTGTCTTCGGGGCACTTCTCCGACCGCTCGAGGCCACCATCATTGTGAACCCCGACCCGGATGACACAGCGGACACAGCTGATCTTGTAGAGCTACAGCCGACCGCTGACGCCGAGGCCAACACTCGAAGCAACAGCGACGCTTTTTATCTCAGCCTACCAGATTGGCGCATTTCTTCAACGTCAACATCTGCCAAGCATCAGCATCGATTTCGCCTACCGACAGTCCATGGCGCCGGTGGCGGCGACACGACTGGCTCGCAGCCAATGCTGTTGTTGAATCTTCATACGCAGCCGCAGAAGCAGCCACCGGCTACAAAGAATCAGCAGCAGAAGCAGCAACAGGCTGATGCAGCGAGGTATGGTTGTTCTAGCTATTCATGGCTAGTTCCGATCATTTAATATTGCCGTCCTAGCTTGATAAAGCAACCACTGAACTTGTTTAGAAACTTCAAGAGAAGACTGACATCGACACATAGAATACTTAGAGGTGCTATTATCGCTCAAAACACTTAGGAATTATGCTTCAGACATGATAAAAAACAGTAGAGAGCCTAATAGATCATGCAGAGCACTCTGGAGGGTTTTAGGTTTCGCGGAAAGCGACGTAGAGAACCTCATGAATCACTTCCAGATGAGCACTCTGGGGGGTTTTAGGTTTCGTGCGAAGCAACGTAGAGAACCTCATGAATCACTTCCAGATGAGCACTCTGGGGGGTTTTAGGTTTCGTGCGAAGCAACGTAGAGAACCTCATGAATCACTTCCAGATGAGCACTCTGGGGGGTTTTAGGTTTCGTGCGAAGCAACGTAGAGAACCTCATGAATCACTTCCAGATGAGCACTCTGGAGGGTTTTAAGTTTCGTGCAAAGCAACGTAGAGAACCTCACGAATCACCTCTCAGAATTTAAACATCGCATAAAATACTTACTCAAATCGCAGCAGCCTTACAGGCCTCGCCCAGAGTAGTGCATCGAACGTTCAGCAGCATCGCCAACGTCGACTACACCGGATCGACATCTCTCGACCGAAATTTCGTTCAGTCGGTGGCAGTGACTGGCAGTTGGCTGCGGCGGCCGCTTCTACAACTAACCTAGACGTACTTCGAGATGAAATTCTGCGACTGGAGGCCTCGCAGGAGATGCCGCAGGCTTCAACAGCCGACGATGAGAATGACAGCTTGAAAGCTCGACTTCGACGACTGAGCCGGGAGGCTTTGAAACTGCTCCGGCTGCTGCGAGGAAATCCAGCTTTGGCCATCTATGGAGCAGCCTGCTTCCTCTGCATGGCCGGTGAGGCTTCCGAGAAACTCCTATTCCTAGCTTCAGATAGTACTTTGCGATATGCTAAATGAATTTCAGATTGCTACTCAATTCTTAAAATTATTGCATTCGTTCGTTACCGCATCCCACAGGATTCTACATTCCGTTCACCTACATACCCGTGTACGCTAAGTCTCTGTCGCTGAGAGACTCGGCGCCGCAGGACTTGATCTCCGTCACCGGCTGGGTGAACCTCGTGTCTCGCCTTCTTGTTGGCTGGGTGGCTGATCGACCTTGGGCCGACAGTCTGTTGATTAACAGCTTCTCGTTGACTATTGGTGGAATCGCTACTGGATTTTTTGTTCTGTATCGGAGCTTCGCTCTGCTGGTGATGGCGTGTGTGGTGTTTGGGAGCTGCATCGGTGCGTCTGAGGGGGCGACCAGACAATTGGAAATTCTCACCTGTTTTTTCTGCGTTTTTAATTTATTGATTAGTTTTGTGTCCAGCGCTCTCTTCCTTGTCTTTGTGTTTTCTAACACTTGCTGGGTCTTTGCGTTTTCTAACACTTGCTGGGTCTTTGTGTCCCCTAGCACTTTCGGATCCTTGTGTCCTCCGTTCTCTTCCTAGTCTTTGTTTCCTCCGTTCTTTTCCTGGTCTTTGTTTCCTCCGTTCTTTTCCTGGTCTTTGTTTCCTCCGTTCTTTTCCTGGTCTTTGTTTCCTCCGTTCTTTTCCTGGTCTTTGTTTCCTCCGTTCTTTTCCTGGTCTTTTTTTCCTCCGTTCTTTTCCTGGTCTTTGTTTCCTCCGTTCTTTTCCTGGTCTTTTTTTCCTCCGTTCTTTTCCTGGTCTTTTTTTTCCTCCGTTCTTTTCCTGGTCTTTGTTTCCTCCGTTCTTTTCCTGGTCTTTGTTTCCTCCGTTCTTTTCCTGGTCTTTGTTTCCTCCGTTCTTTTCCTGGTCTTTGTTTCCTCCGTTCTTTTCCTGGTCTTTGTTTCCTCCGTTCTTTTCCTGGTCTTTTTTTCCTCCGTTCTTTTCCTGGTCTTTTTTTCCTCCGTTCTTTTCCTGGTCTTTGTTTCCTCCGTTCTTTTCCTGGTCTTTGTTTCCTCCGTTCTTTTCCTGGTCTTTGTTTCCTCCGTTCTTTTCCTGATCTTTGTTTCCTCCGTTCTTTTCCTGGTCTTTGTTTCCTCCGTTCTTTTCCTGGTCTTTGTTTCCTCCGTTCTGTTCCTGGTCTTTGTTTCCTCCGTTCTTTTCCTGGTCTTTTTTTTCCTCCGTTCTTTTCCTGGTCTTTGTTTCCTCCGTTCTTTTCCTGGTCTTTGTTTCCTCCGTTCTTTTCCTGGTCTTTGTTTCCTCCGTTCTTTTCCTGGTCTATGTGCCACCTAACTCTTCCTGGTCTTTGTATCCTCTAACTATTCTTGGTTTTAACTTTGTCCTCAATTCATTTTGGTCTTTGTTCTATCCTCGCTGTTCTATTCTTCCTAAGACACTCTCGTACCAATCATTCTCTACGGTCTTGAGAATTTGCTACAATCCTACGATAGGCCTGTCAATATGCCATGAGTATATGCTGCCAATTTCAGCCATTTTCGTTGCCCTTCGATCAATCATCGGCATTGAACTGGTCGGCATTGACAACTTGTCAGAAGCGTTCGGGTTTATCATTTTATGCCAGGGCCTGTCCGCTTTCATTGGCACGCCACTAGCAGGTAACTTCAGGGTGTGCAGTGTATTACATGAGTGCAAATGTAGCTGACAAATAGTAAATATTAATGACAATCTTGCGTAACCAACGAACAAAGTGCAAATTCCTCATCTGAGATTGGTGAGCTTTAGTTTCAAGTTTCAAGAAAATTCAGATATCAATTTTTCTGATAGGCTGATGCTGATGCTTACTAGAGAGTAGAGAGTATGGAGAGGAGAATAGGGTGAGGAGAGTAGGGAGAGGAGAGTAGGGAGAGGAGAGTAGGGAGATGAGAGTAGGGAGATGAGAATAGGGAGATGAG
The DNA here is from genome assembly GCA_002269645.1 of Macrostomum lignano. Lineage (NCBI taxonomy): Eukaryota > Metazoa > Platyhelminthes > Macrostomidae > Macrostomum > Macrostomum lignano. Next base: position 75,272 of record NIVC01001523.1, on the reverse strand, counting down.
ATTAGGGAGAGGAGAGAGAAGGGAGAGAAGTATAGGGAGAGGAGAGTAGGGAGAGGAGAGTAGGGAGAGGAGAGTAGGGAGAGGAGAGTAGGGAGAGGAGAGTAGGGAGAGGAGAGAGTAGGGAGAGGAGAGAGTAGGGAGAGGAGAGAGTAGGGAGAGGATAGAGTGGGGAGAGGAGAGAGTAGGGAGAGGAGAGAGTAGGGAGGAGAGAGTAGGGAGAGGAGAGAGTGGGGAGAGGAGAGAGTAGGGAGAGGAGAGAGTAGGGAGAGGAGAGAGTAGGGAGAGGAGAGAGTAGGGAGAGGAGAGAGTAGGGAGAGGAGAGAGTAGGGAGAGGAGAGAGTGGGGAGAGGAGAGAGTAGGGAGAGGAGAGAGTAGGGAGAGGATACAGTAGGGAGAGGATAGAGTGGGGAGAGGAGAGAGTAGGGAGAGGAGAGAGTAGGGAGAGGAGAGAGTAGGGAGAGGAGAGAGTGGGGAGAGGAGAGAGTAGGGAGAGGAGAGAGTAGGGAGAGGAGAGAGTAGGGAGAGGAGAGAGTAGGGAGAGGAGAGAGTAGGGAGAGGAGAGAGTAGGGAGAGGAGAGAGTAGGGAGAGGAGAGAGTAGGGAGAGGAGAGAGTAGGGAGAGGAGAGAGTAGGGAGAGGAGAGAGTAGGGAGAGGAGAGAGTAGGGAGAGGAGAGAGTAGGGAGAGGAGAGAGTAGGGAGAGGAGAGAGTAGGGAGGAGAGAGTAGGGAGAGGAGAGAGTGGGGAGAGGAGAGAGTAGGGAGAGGAGAGAGTGGGGAGAGGAGAGAGTAGGGAGAGGAGAGAGTAGGGAGAGGAGAGAGTAGGGAGAGGAGAGAGTAGGGAGAGGAGAGAGTAGGGAGAGGAGAGAGTAGGGAGAGGAGAGAGTAGGGAGAGGATAGAGTGGGGAGAGGATAGAGTACGGAGAGGAGCGAAGGAGAGGAGATTTTTTACATAGAAAAGCACATTAGAAAGAAATTGGGTCATTGCTACACAATCTGGCATGAAGCCAACCAACTTAACGCACACCTGGGCACACTGTGTTAAAACCCGCAGGCTTCCTGGCAGACATCACGGGCAGTGTGGTGAGCACATTCTACTTTGCCGGAGCAGTGATTCTGCTCGCCGGACTGCTCTGCTTGCCGCTGCGCAAAATGGTGACCTTGAAGAAGAAGTCGAACAAAGCGAAAGCTGATGAGAATGACTACTCGGACTGATAGTCACTGTTTTGATGAACAAGATATCTTAGCTGACATACTGGTATTGAAATCATATTTTTAATTTTCAAAACTAAACGTGCATGCTATTGATACAATATTTGATACAGTACATGTATGAAAATATTTACAGCCTACATTATAAATCTGACAGCTACATATAAGCTTAAACCAATCTGTGTCATTGAGTAAACAAGCTGGATAAAATAACCACTGAAGTATGAGTTCCTATTTCGATAATTTTCCTTTTCATCATCTTTGCTGAGACAATAATCAGTTGGTTCTGTTCTTCAAATTCGATTTTAGAATCCGATATTATTCAAATCGACTCATTGTTTTCATCATCAGGATGTGGAAAATAGGCGTGTAAAAAGAGAGTGGGTTGAGGGAGAGGAGAGAGTAGAGAGAGTAGGGAGTAGAGAGAGGAGAGTAGGGAGAGGAGACTAGGGAGAGGAGAGAGTAGGGAGAGGAGAGTAGGGACAGGAGAGAGTAGGGAGAGGAGAGTAGGGAGAGGAGAGAGTAGGGAGAGGAGAGTAGGGAGAGGAGAGTAGGGAGAGCAGAGTAGGGAGAGGAGAGAGTAGAGAGAGGAGAGAGTAGAGAGAGCAGGGAGTAGAGAGAGGAGAGTAGGGAGAGCAGAGTAGGGAGAGGAGAGTAGGGAGAGCAGAGTAGGGAGAGCAGAGTAGGGAGAGCAGAGTAGGAAGAGCAGAGTAGGGAGAGGAGAGTAGGGAGAGCAGAGTAGGGAGAGGAGAGTAGGGAGAGGAGAGAAGGGAGAGCAGAGTAGGGAGAGCAGAGTAGGGAGAGAAGAGTAGGGAGAGCAGAGTAGGGAGAGGAGAGAGTAGAGAGAGCAGAGTAGGGAGAGGAGAGAGTAGAGAAAGCAGAGTAGGGAGAGGAGAGAGTAGAGAGAGCAGAGTAGGGAGAGGAGAGTAGGGAGAGGAGAGTAGGGAGAGGAGAGAGTAGGGAGAGGAGAGTAGGGAGAGGAGAGAGTAGAGAGAGCAGAGTAGGGAGAGCAGAGTAGAGAAAGCAGAGTAGGGAGAGGAGAGTAGGGAGAGGAGAGAGTAGGGAGAGCAGAGTAGGGAGAGGAGAGTAGGGAGAGGAGAGAGTAGGGAGAGGAGAGTAGGGAGAGGAGAGTAGGGAGAGGAGAGAGTAGGGAGAGCAGAGTAGGGAGAGCAGAGTAGGGAGAGGAGAGTAGGGAGAGGAGAGAGTAGGGAGAGCAGAGTAGGGAGAGGAGAGTAGGGAGAGCAGAGTAGGGAGAGCAGAGTAGGGAGATGAGAGTAGGGAGAGCAGAGTAGGGAGAGCAGAGTAGGGAGAGCAGAGTAGGGAGAGCAGAGTAGGGAGAGCAGAGTAGGGAGAGCAGAGAGTAGAGAGAGCAGAGTAGGGAGAGGAGAGAGTAGAGAGAGCAGAGTAGGGAGAGGAGAGAGTAGAGAGAGCAGAGTAGGGAGAGGAGAGTAGGGAGAGGAGAGTAGGGAGAGGAGAGAGTAGGGAGAGGAGAGTGGGGAGAGGAGAGAGTAGAGAGAGCAGAGTAGGGAGAGCAGAGTAGAGAGAGCAGAGTAGGGAGAGGAGAGTAGGGAGAGGAGAGAGTAGGGAGAGCAGAGTAGGGAGAGGAGAGTAGGGAGAGGAGAGAGTAGGGAGAGCAGAGTAGGGAGAGGAGAGTAGGGAGAGGAGAGAGTAGGGAGAGCAGAGTAGGGAGAGGAGAGTAGGGAGAGGAGAGAGTAGGGAGAGCAGAGTAGGGAGAGCAGAGTAGGGAGAGGAGAGAGTAGGGAGAGCAGAGTAGGGAGAGGAGAGAGTAGGGAGAGGAGAGTAGGGAGAGGAGAGAGTAGGGAGAGCAGAGTAGGGAGAGGAGAGAGTAGGGAGAGCAGAGTAGGGAGAGGAGAGAGTAGGGAGAGCAGAGTAGGGAGAGCAGAGTAGGGAGAGGTGAGAGTAGGGAGAGCAGAGTAGGGAGAGGAGAGAGTAGGGAGAGCAGAGTAGGGAGAGGAGAGAGTAGGGAGAGCAGAGTAGGGAGAGGAGAGTAGGGAGAGGAGAGTAGGGAGAGGAGAGAGTAGGGAGAGCAGAGTAGGGAGAGCAGAGTAAGGAGAGGAGAGAGTAGAGAGAGCAGAGTAGGGAGAGGAGAGTAGGGAGAGGAGAGTAGGGAGAGGAGAGAGTAGGGAGAGCAGAGTAGGGAGAGGAGAGTAGGGAGAGGAGAGTAGGGAGAGGAGAGAGTAGGGAGAGCAGAGTAGGGAGAGGAGAGTAGGGAGAGGAGAGTAGGGAGAGGAGAGAGTAGGGAGAGGAGAGAGTAGGGAGAGGAGAGTAGGGAGAGGAGAGAGTAGGGACAGGAGAGTAGGGAGAGGAGAGAGTAGGGAGAGCAGAGTAGGGAGAGGAGAGAGTAGGGAGAGCAGAGTAGGGAGAGGAGAGAGTAGGGAGAGCAGAGTAGGGAGAGCAGAGTAGGGAGAGGAGAGAGTAGGGAGAGCAGAGTAGGGAGAGGAGAGAGTAGGGAGAGCAGAGTAGGGAGAGGAGAGAGTAGGGAGAGCAGAGTAGGGAGAGGAGAGTAGGGAGAGGAGAGTAGGGAGAGGAGAGAGTAGGGAGAGCAGAGTAGGGAGAGCAGAGTAGGGAGAGGAGAGAGTAGAGAGAGCAGAGTAGGGAGAGGAGAGTAGGGAGAGGAGAGTAGGGAGAGGAGAGAGTAGGGAGAGCAGAGTAGGGAGAGGAGAGTAGGGAGAGGAGAGTAGGGAGAGGAGAGAGTAGGGAGAGCAGAGTAGGGAGAGGAGAGTAGGGAGAGGAGAGTAGGGAGAGGAGAGAGTAGGGAGAGGAGAGAGTAGGGAGAGCAGAGTAGGGAGAGGAGAGAGTAGGGAGAGCAGAGTAGGGAGAGGAGAGTAGGGAGAGGAGAGTAGGGAGAGGAGAGAGTAGGGAGAGGAGAGAGTAGGGAGAGCAGAGTAGGGAGAGGAGAGAGTAGGGAGAGCAGAGTAGGGAGAGGAGAGTAGGGAGAGCAGAGTAGGGAGAGGAGAGAGTAGGGAGAGCAGAGTAGGGAGAGCAGAGTAGGGAGAGGAGAGAGTAGAGAGAGCAGAGTAGGGAGAGGAGAGTAGGGAGAGCAGAGTAGGGAGAGGAGAGAGTATGGAGAGCAGAGTAGGGAGAGGAGAGTAGGGAGAGGAGAGTAGGGAGAGGAGAGAGTAGGGAGAGGAGAGAGTAGGGAGAGCAGAGTAGGGAGAGGAGAGAGTAGGGAGAGCAGAGTAGGGAGAGGAGAGTAGGGAGAGGAGAGTAAAGAGAGGAGAGAGTAGGGAGAGGAGAGAGTAGGGAGAGCAGAGTAGGGAGAGGAGAGTAGGGAGAGGAGAGTAGGGAGAGGAGAGAGTAGGGAGAGGAGAGAGTAGGGAGAGCAGAGTAGGGAGAGGAGAGAGTAGGGAGAGCAGAGTAGGGAGAGGAGAGTAGGGAGAGGAGAGTAGGGAGAGCAGAGTAGGGAGAGGAGAGAGTAGGGAGAGCAGAGTAGGGAGAGGAGAGTAGGGAGAGGAGAGTAGGGAGAGGAGAGAGTAGGGAGAGGAGAGAGTAGGGAGAGGAGAGTAGGGAGAGGAGAGTAGGGAGAGGAGAGTAGGGAGAGGAGAGTAGGGAGAGGAGAGAGTAGGGAGAGCAGAGTAGGGAGAGGAGAGAGTAGGGAGAGCAGAGTAGGGAGAGGAGAGTAGGGAGAGCAGAGTAGGGAGAGGAGAGAGTAGGGAGAGCAGAGTAGGGAGAGCAGAGTAGGGAGAGGAGAGAGTAGGGAGAGCAGAGTAGGGAGAGGAGAGTAGGGAGAGCAGAGTAGGGAGAGGAGAGAGTAGGGAGAGCAGAGTAGGGAGAGGAGAGTAGGGAGAGGAGAGTAGGGAGAGGAGAGAGTAGGGAGAGGAGAGAGTAGGGAGAGCAGAGTAGGGAGAGGAGAGAGTAGGGAGAGCAGAGTAGGGAGAGGAGAGTAGGGAGAGGAGATTAGGGAGAGGAGAGAGTAGGGAGAGGAGAGAGTAGGGAGAGCAGAGTAGGGAGAGGAGAGAGTAGGGAGAGCAGAGTAGGGAGAGGAGAGAGTAGGGAGAGCAGAGTAGGGAGAGGAGAGTAGGGAGAGGAGAGTAGGGAGAGGAGAGTAGGGAGAGGAGAGAGTAGGGAGAGGAGAGAGTAGGGAGAGCAGAGTAGGGAGAGGAGAGAGTAGGGAGAGCAGAGTAGGGAGAGGAGAGTAGGGAGAGGAGAGTAGGGAGAGGAGAGTAGGGAGAGGAGAGAGTAGGGAGAGGAGAGAGTAGGGAGAGGAGAGTAGGGAGAGGAGAGAGTAGGGAGAGCAGAGTAGGGAGAGGAGAGAGTAGGGAGAGCAGAGTAGGGAGAGGAGAGTAGGGAGAGGAGAGTAGGGAGAGGAGAGAGTAGGGAGAGGAGAGAGTAGGGAGAGCAGAGTAGGGAGAGGAGAGAGTAGGGAGAGCAGAGTAGGGAGAGGAGAGTAGGGAGAGGAGAGTAGGGAGAGGAGAGAGTAGGGAGAGGAGAGAGTAGGGAGAGCAGAGTAGGGAGAGGAGAGAGTAGGGAGAGCAGAGTAGGGAGAGGAGAGAGTAGGGAGAGCAGAGTAGGGAGAGGAGAGTAGGGAGAGCAGAGTAGGGAGAGGAGAGTAGGGAGAGCAGAGTAGGGAGAGCAGAGTAGGGAGAGCAGAGTAGGGAGAGGAGAGAGTAGGGAGAGGAGAGAGTAGGGAGAGCAGATTAGGGAGAGGAGAGTAGGGAGAGGAGAGAGTAGGGAGAGCAGAGTAGGGAGAGCAGAGTAGGGAGAGCAGAGTAGGGAGAGCAGAGTAGGGAGAGCAGAGTAGGGAGAGCAGAGTAGGGAGAGGAGAGAGTAGGGAGAGCAGAGTAGGGAGAGGAGAGAGTAGGGAGAGCAGAGTAGGGAGAGCAGAGTAGGGAGAGCAGAGTAGGGAGAGCAGAGAGTAGAGAGAGAAGTGAGTAGGAGGAGGAGACGGTTAGGCAAATGAGAGATGGCATGGAAGAAAAAGTCTTTAGGAACGCAAAGGAAAAACGTGGAGTAGTCAGCTGCTGCAAGGCAACAATCGAAAGCAATATAAGCTCCAGGCTTTAAAGATTCGAAATATTTATTTTTTTAGGGAAACTTAAACAAAAGAGAAAATAATTTAATTTGTACTTGTTTTTACTAGCGTAGAGCTTCGTTAAATTTTTTTCAATAACTTTAAATCAAAAGTTTTTCGAATAGATTTTAACAAAATTAGAATCGTTTAAATTAGATACTTAAACAAAGGAAAGCATTCGGTGGATAGGAAAGCTGATATCCCGGTGATATATTTGCTGGTTTGCGAGAGAAATAATTGAGATATTGCTGAATTTGGTTAATCTACTAAGCGTCCAGTAAACAACAATTTATGCGACTTGATAGTTGAGGTCCACTTTAAACGGCAGTGAACAATCTTATAAATATAATTGTAAGCGGCTTATAGCCAAAAGTCAACTAGGCATGCAAGACCAAAAAAATATGAACTAAAACCTTGCTATTAAATTTATAGTAGCCATAAATACTGTAGGAGAGGCATTTCTTGTCAAATAAAGTCTGTAAAATAACTGACGCTAAATTTATAAATAAAGTGCAGACTGCAAGCGATGTACTTCTACTTGTCTGCGGCTGCAGCAACGATGATATAATGATTTGATTTTGGGTGACCTTGTCTCTATGCAGCGCATTGGATAGAAACGCATTCTCTGCTCAATGATGATCCCCGCCATCAGCATCTTCTCCAGCATCCTGCTCAGATGTCCACAGCTGTTATTGTAAAACAGGGTTGCGGATAAACTATGAGCAACATGTAGTTTACACTTAAAGATTTGGTTTAGTGGTGCAGTATTGGCTGAAAGGAGACTTCCAAAATGGGATTACTGTCGCTAAAAATCTTCCAATGTGGGATTCCCGTCGGTACTGAGATTCCTATACAAAAAATCCCAAAATGGGATTCTTGGCTAAAATCATCCAAAATAGGACTCCTTTCGCTAAAAATCTTCCAAATGGGATTCCTGTCACTAAAATCTCCCAAAGTAAGAATTCCTGGATAAAATCTCCCAAAATGGGATTTCTGTCGCTAACATCTCCCAAAAAGGGATTCCTGGATAAAATCTCCCACAATGGGATTCCTGTCGCTAAAAATCTCCCAAAATGGGATTTCTGTAGCTAAAATCTCCTAAAATGGGATTCCTGTCGCTAAAATCTCCCAAAGTAGGGATTCCTGGATAAAAAATCCAAAAATGGGATTCCTGTAGCTAAAATCATCCAAAATGGGATTCCTGTAGCTAAAATCATCCAAAATGAGAATCCTGTCGCTAAAATCTCCTAAATGGGATTCCTGTAGCTAAAATCATCCAAAATTGGATTCCTGTCGCTAAAATCTCCCAAAGTAGGGATTCCTGGATAAAAAATCCAAAAATGGGATTCCTGTAGCTAAAATCATCCAAAATGGGAATCCTTTAGCTAAAATCTCCCAAAGTAGGGATTCCTGTAGCTAAAATCATCCAAAATGGGATTTTTGTAGCTAAAATCATCCAAAATGGGATACCTGTCGCTAAAATCATCCAAAATGGGATTCCTGTCGCTAAAATCATCCAAAATGGGATTCCTGTCGCTAAAATCTCCCAAAGTAGGGATTCCTGGATAAAAAATCCAAAAATGGGATTCCTGTAGCTAAAATCTCCCAAAATGGGATTCCTGTAGTTAAAATCATCCAAAATGGGATTTCTGTAGCTAAAATCATCTAAAATGGGAATCCTGTAGCTAAAATCCTCCAAAATGGGAATCCTGTCGCTAAAATCTCCCAAATGGGATTCCTGTAGCTAAAATCATCCAAAATGGGATTTCTGTAGCTAAAATCATCCAAAATGGGAATCCTGTAGCTAAAATCATCCAAAATGGGAATCCTGTCGCTAAAATCTCCCAAATGGGATTCCTGTAGCTAAAATCATCCAAAATGGGATTCCTGTCGCTAAAATCTCCCAAAGTAGGGATTCCTGGATAAAAAATCCAAAAATGGGAATCCTAGGTGGCTAAAATCATCCAAAATGGGAATCCTGTCGCTAAAATCTCCCAAATGGGATTCCTGTCGCTAAAATCTCCCAAAATGGGATTCCTGTCGCTAAAATCTCCCAAAGTAGGGATTCCTGGATAAAAAATCCAAAAATGGGAATCCTAGGTGGCTAAAATCATCCAAAATGGGAATCCTGTCGCTAAAATCTCCCAAATGGGATTCCTGTAGCTAAAATCATCCAAAATGGGATTCCTGTGGCGAAAATCTTCTAAAATGGGATTTTCGGCTACAATAAAAAACAACATGTGAGCAGCCTTACCGTGAGGTTGTCCCGAAGCAGCTGCATAATGAGCGTGCTATCCTTGTAAGAATCCTCTGGCAGATTATCAAGCTCGGCGATGGCCTCGTCGAAGGCTTTCTTGGCGAGCTGGCAGGCCTGGTCTGGCTCGCTGCGGATCTCGTAGTAGAAAACGGAGAAGTTCAGCGCCAGGCCCAGTCGAATCGGATGAGTGGTGGGCAGTTTCTCTTCCGCACTTTTCGTAGCCGCTTTGTAAGCCTCCATGCTCTTGTCGACCACGTCTGTGCGCTGCTCGCCAACTGCCACCTGCGTGTGCGAGGGATTGACAAGTACTTTGAGGATGGTTTGAGGACCGCGGTCTGCGGCGTTGAGATCAGTGAGGCAAATACTTAATTTGTGCTGCAAATATTTGTGGATGTACATGCAGAGACGAGAATTTCCAACTGATCTTGACTCTCTCTCGCCCTCCCGACTCTCCTCTCTCTCTCTCTCTCTCTCTCTCTCTCTCTCTCTCTCTCTCTCTCTCTCTCTCTCTCTCTCTCTCTCTCTCTCTCTCTCTCTCTCTTACCCTCCCAAATCTGCTCTCTCTCTCTCTTACCCTCCCAAATCTGCTCTCTCTCCTCTCTTAACCCTCCCAAATTTGCTCTCTCTCTCTCTTAACCCTCCCAAATCTGCTCTCTCTCTCTCTTAACCCTCCCAAATCTGCTCTCTCTCTCTCTTAACCCTCCCAAATCTGCTCTCTCTCTCTCTTACCCTCCCAAATCTGCTCTCTCTCTCTCTCTTAACCCTCCCAAATCTGCTCTCTCTCTCTCTTACCCTCCCAAATCTGCTCTCTCTCTCTCTCTCTTACCCTCCCAAATCTGCTCTCTCTCTCTCTCTCTTACCCTCCCAAATCTGCTCTCTCTCTCTTACCCTCCCAAATCTGCTCTATCTCTCTCTCTCTCTCTCTCTCTCTCTCTCTCTCTCTCTCTCTCTCTCTCTCTCTCTCTCTCTCTCTCTCTCTCTCTCTCTCTCTCTCTCTCTCTCTCTCTCTCTATCTCTCTCTCTCTCTATCTCTCTCTCTCTCTCTCTCTCTCTCTCTCTTACCCTCCCAAATCTGCTCTCTCTCTCTCTCTCTTACCCTCCCAAATCTGCTCTCTCTCTCTCTTAACCCTCCCAAATCTGCTCTCTCTCTCTCTCTCTCTCTTACCCTCCCAAATCTGCTCTCTCTTTCTCTTACCCTCCCAAATCTGCTCTCTCTCTCTCTCTTACCCTCCCAAATCTGCTCTCTCTCTCTCTCTCTCTCTTACCCTCCCAAATCTGCTCTCTCTCTCTCTCTCTCTCTTACCCTCCCAAATCTGCTCTCTCTCTCTCTTAACCCTCCCAAATCTGCTCTCTCTCTCTCTTAACCCTCCCAAATCTGCTCTCTCTCTCTCTTAACCCTCCCAAATCTGCTCTCTCTCTCTCTTTCTTAACCCTCCCAAATCTGCTCTCTCTCTCTCTCTCTCTTAACCCTCCCAAATCTGCTCTCTCTCTCTTAACCCTCCCAAATCTGCTCTCTCTCTCTCTTAACCCTCCCAAATCTGCTCTCTCTCTCTCTTACCCTCCCAAATCTGCTCTCTCTCCTCTCTTACCCTCCTAAATCTGCTCTCTCTCTCTCTCTCTTACCCTCCCAAATCTGCTCTCTCTCGCTCTCTCAGCTGTCTACTCTCTCCCTCGCCCTCGATCCAAACTCTGCTTTTTTCTTTTCGCCCTCACAACTCTCTGCTCTCTCCGTCGCCCTCCCTGCTCTCTTCCTCTCCCTCTCCCTCCGGCCAAACTCTTAACTCTCTCTCTCGCACTCCCGGCTCTCTCTCCCTCGCAACTCTGCTTTCTCCTTCGCCCTCCCAACTCCGCTTGATCACCCTCTCTGAAATATTACTCTCTCAAAAACAATACTAGCTGTATTTACCCTCGTCGCCCAGCTCCCTGCATCTCTATACTTTTACTCTCACCCTCCAAATCACTAAATGGTACCATTGGTACGGCTTGTATATGTACATTGTACAATGTACATACTCGTACAACATTGGTTATTATAAGAATTCTTACCTCGGCAAGATATCTGTAATAATCGCCTTTCATCTTTAGGTAGAACACTCGACTCTCAGACAGAGTGGCCTTCTGGATCAGATGCTCGTCGAGAAGGTCCTGGCATTTCGTGAGACAGATCAATTTATTAATATATTGGCCGGGGATTTTTAAATAGCAATTTAGCAGTTCCAAAAGCGTGTTGCATAGTGCACATGTAATTTTGTTCATTTATTTAGTTTGATCGTGGCTATAAGAAGCTTCATAAAATAAGGGCCTTGTAAAAACCTTACCAAACAGTGTTTAATCCGCTGAACTATTCGGTTTTCTATTGTACTGACTGAAAATCGATACAAAGCACACTTTATTACTGAAAGTAGGGCAGAGTGTACGAAATTATTACTTTTTGATGAGATTTTTCTTGTTTACGCAATATGCGCTCTCGTAGATCAGTGAAAGATTCTCCAAATATGGGCAGGGCAAAAGGAATGAAACACCTGAGCCACTTCTATACTTGGCTGTTGTTGCTTTTCCGGTTGAAAATAGGGTTTCAGGAATTTTAGAGAACGCGGAGCCCTATTTGCTGCGGCTGATGTGGATTAAGCCCAACGTGCTATTTTAAGACACTGAAATGCGTAATAATTGATATTTGATTGGTTTTGTTACTCAGGTACAATGAGCAGAGCACACTACACATTATAATGAAACATTCCAATCTTCTGCATGCTCATGCAACAGAAAACAACGCACATGCTTTCAAAGCAGAAATTAGTAATTGATTGAAGTCAAGCGCAGCAAGGCCAAATATATATTTGGGTGTGTTGAATTGGATAAGAAAGCTTATTTTTATTGATCAAGCTCAAAAAGCCAAAAAGGACAGACTGACGACGCTGCAGACTGAGTACAAAGCGACAGATCTTAGAACACCGTTTCGCCAGAGGCGTACCGAATTCCTATTGTGAATAATAATAATAACTTGAATGCAACTTGGTGCTTTGCTTACACATACAGTTATATATAAAATACTAACAAACCAACTACGGTTTCTGAAATATATTAACGAATTCTAGCATTACTACTTAGTTTCTGACCTGAATAGAATTGACTCTAACGGCAGATTTTTTAACTAATAATAACCAAATAATTAAAGCTCAACCAAAGCTTTCTTTCGCCTAAACGCAGATTTGACTGATTCGAGACAGTAGAAAAAGGGTGGCCGAAAAAAAGAGAGGTCGAGTTTATATAGGGTTAATAAAGTTGATAACAGAAAAGCTTACGGATGGACAAATTGAAAAGCACGCCAACTAAAAAAAGTAGTTCAAATAAGCTTTATACGATGCTCAAAGATTATTTGACGAATAATATTAGCCACGGACAACAGATAACAAGCCTAGTTCTTTGCTAATTTTATGCCTGGCTAGATATATAGTAAAGTCCATTCTTTACTTTGACTTGTTGTGCAAAACCATCTCTCTCAGCGTAAAAAACTCCTTTCTTTTGAAATCCACTATTTACGCTAATATAGATCTATAAATATAGATACCGAATTTGTAAAAAATATATATGCAGAATGCGCGAAGCAATTTATGCTATTCTATAATCCAATGACAGACTTTGTTTTTAAAAAGAAACACAGCAAGATTTACACGCCTCAGTTGCGGTCAAAACCAACGCCTAAGATTAGCATTTAGTACTTTTAGTCAGTCTTGTATGCTTAGCAGAGAACAAGTACGCGTATATTACATTAAATTGTATACATATATTAGTTATTATTAATATGCCAGTCCGTGTTGAATGTGTTCAATAATGGTCTCAAATACTTCAGTAACTAATTGAATAAACTGGTTTGATTCGTGTAGCGGGTGTTGCTTCTGTTCTACATTTTAACATTTGCGCTTAGTATGATTTATGATTAATTATTAATAAATTAATTTCAGTTGTCCTGCTGTTCGCCATCGTCGCCGCCCTGCTCGGAGGTCCAGAGCTGCAAATTTGAAGGGGTTTGGAGAAAAAATTAATCAGAAAAGTGTAATAAATTTTATTAAATGAAAAGAAATTGATCTATTGGACAGAATTTAATAAATTTGCTAATATACTTACAGTCAGATTGTCCCTCAGCAACTGCATTATCAGAGTGGAATCCTTGTAGGACTCTTCGGCCAGATCGTCGAGATCCGCAATCGCATTGTCGAAGGCCTGTATAAAAAAAGTGCGACGAGAACTTTAAAATCATCCAAGTGCTTAAAAGGCCAGTAAAATTTACAGCAAGCCATCGTGAAATAAACAAATCGCCCACCTTCTTGGCCAGTTGGCAAGCCCGCTCCGGGTCGTTCTTGATCTCGTAGAAGAACACTGAATAATTGAGGGCCAGGCCAAGGCGGATGGGATGGGTGGTGGCCAGCTCAGTTTCGGCGTGGTCAGTGGCGGACTTGTAGGCGCCCTCGGAGCTGTCGACAACGTTCTTGCGCTCATCGCCGGTGGCCACCTCGGCTAGGTAGCGGAAATAATCGCCCTTCATCTTGAAGTAGAAAACCTTCGACTCCGAGTTGGGAGCATTCTTAATTAGGTAGTCATCCAAGAGGCTCTAAAAATGTTAGTTTAAAAAATGGCATAACACAGCAAACGTTATTGTACCAACATGCACTAGAAGCAAAAAATGGGATCAAACAAATAGAACCATGCAAATTTTCAAGCTTAATCCTTAATGTTGCACCTTACTATACAGATTTCAGTCTTCATGCATTGAAAGTTGAGTTCAACAAAACCAAATTTTTGCTAACATTTAAAAAAATTAATTTGAATTATTCAGTTATTTATGGGATTACTTTATTAATTATATAATATTCATGAATTTGATTAAGCATGCAAGAATTACATTAAAATATACTCAACAAAAAAACTGAAGCTATGATAGGCCATAACATTGATACAGATATGTTTTCTTTAAATTTATCACAAATATATTACTTTATCATTTAATCAATAGTTTAACAATAAAACAGCCTAAGATTAAGAAGCATCTACTTACTAAAATTATTTTATTGTAATAATGAATAATATAGATTTAGAGCAACTAGAATTATTAAATTAAATAAACTATATCTACCTTATAGCTTAAGTGTAACAAAAATTAAAATATAATTGTCTTAGGCCTAATCTTAAATTTAAGAATCACAAGACATAATGTCTAATTGATACCAGTACTGGCAATAGATTTTGCCATATTAGATGATACTATTAGCAATTGGCATTGATACTAGAACTAGCCTAGGCCCCTACCTATCAGAATTTGTATTTTTAATTCCCTAATGCTAAAGGGCTAATATTATCGATCAGTCACTGAACATTGTCATTGATATTACCTGTGAACTTTTTAAATTAATAATTAATTAATAAGATAGTACTATACAATATGGCAATAAGCGACAAGCTCCATGCCATAATAACAACGTTACATAAATTTCAATTTACTTTCAAAATGATGAGCGACTTACCAACACTTCCTTGCAGATCCTCTGCAGTTCGCTCTCAATCTTCTGACGGTATTCTTTAGCCATTGACTGCTTCCTCTCGCTGCCCTCGGTCTTGCTCTCGATGCTAGAGATCACACGCCACGAAGACCTCCTAGCGCCGACAACGTTTTTGTAGGCAACAGAGAGCAGATTTCTCTCCTCATTACCCAGCTCCTGACCTTTTTCAGTCACGGCCTTCATGGCAGTCGCCATGTCGTCATATCGCTCAGCCTGCTCGGCGAGCTTCGCAATGTGCACCAGATCCTCCCGTCCAGAGATGTTGGAGGAAGTGAGCCAGCCAGACATGGAGGACGACATACTGAGTTTTGATTATTCGGCAAGATATGTAGAATGCAGACGTAAAATGTCGGTGCGTGCGCGCTTTCGATGAGATATCAAACGAGTCTAACGTGAAGAAGTAGCGTTTTTAAGGCACCACTCGCCTGAGTCACGTTTTCTCTGTGAAGTAGGATAAAGTAGATCCACTATTTTTCTACACAAATATTTCCTTATTTGTTGACAAAAATAAAACTCAAAACCTTTCTCATTCCTTTTAAAATCAATCATTAAAAATAGTAAGAGTCAATTTACAATTTTCTGATAAAAATTTTGTAACAGAAATTTCAAGGTCGTTATTATTGCACAAGAGCAAGCATGAACTGTCACTGTTGGCTTCAGCATTGTAGTGTTGACTAAGCTGGTAGATAAAATTTGTATGCAAAATTCGTTTTACCTACTTACAGTAAAAATTAAGGCATTTGTTGATTGTACACTGGGGCAACGATTTATGTACGTTATGCTTTGTACGTTTGGCAGTATGTACAACAGTACAATACTAACAAGCGCGTACATTCGTTTTTCTTTCAGCATTTTCTAGAAATTCGGCTATTATAATACCATTTGTGCACGTTCATGCGGTGTGCGGAAAGACGTGGGGTAGAATTTTACTGACTTACTCATTCATTTACTAAGCAAGCCCCACTTGGGGCTACTACTGCATTACTCAATGACAATGTAAATAACGTGGTAAGCTAGCTAGCTAATATGTATTATACTATAATACATGGGCAATTGGCAATGATTAAGAGACCCGCCCAATTATTACAATAGTTATGATTATGATGCAATTAAATAGACTCGTAAGTCGTAATTTATACTGTAGTGGCGGCTGGCCGGTTCTGTACTGCATGCACATGCACAATATTGCAGCTGTTGGTCTGTTGCCGGAAATGCGCAACATAATAATATGCATGTAGCTATACATGTAGCTTGTCATATCATATACTCTGCCACTCTGGGCCTCTACCTATAGCGAAGTAGCTAGCGATGTCTTTGCCATGCCTGTGCAGTCAAGGATGGATGTGTACCTAGTCTCTGTGCATGTTCGTGTTCGTGCAGAGTGGTAATCTACAGATGCTCACTTATTCATTAGCAGTGGCAAGCGTATTGGCATTGTCAATTTAATATTTCCTTTAAATAACTATACATACTTGATACACATACCACGCAATAGCGTGTATTAATGTATTAATTTCTTTTTCAATACTGGCAATTGGCAAAAATATAAACCATTAGAATTCTATTTGAGTAGACTTATGGCATGCATACAGTAAATATAGGCTACTAAAATGGCTTCGTGATTAGTCTCGCATAGTTGATCAGTCCATGATTCACACGTTAAATAATGCAAACATGACTTTTTGGCCTTGTTGAGAAATTTCTATGATCACTTATTATCATGTTGCCTTGCATAGGTTGCATTGTTGTTTTGCTATACTGTACGAATCGCTTGAATCACACACGAACTCGTGGGTGGTCCACGCGACTGTAACTGCACACGACAGTAACATGTGCAGACTTAAGAGCGTACATTCTGGCGCTCTTAGAGCAGGGGTGGGCAAACTTTTGACCTCAAGGGCCAGATAAAGAATCAAGCTCATGGCTGCGGGCCAGATGAGAGTGGAAAGGAGAGGGAATGGGGGAGAGAGAAGAAAGATGAGATGAGAGATGACAAAAGAGAGTGGAGGTGAGAAGCGAGATGAGAGCGGCTATGAAAAAAGAGATAGAGGAGAGGGGAGAGGACTGAGGAGCTGAGATGAGAGGGGAGAGATGAGATGAGAGAGTAGAGTAGAGGAGCGGAGAGAAGAGGAGAGGAGATAAGCGAGCCAAGAGGAGAGGAGAGGAGCGGAGAGGAGAGGAGCGGATAGGAGAGGAGAGGAGAGAGGAGATGAGAGGGAGGAGATGAGATGAGACGAGAGAGTAGAGTCGAAGAGAAGAGAGGAGAGAAGAGAATCGGAGAGAAGAGGAGAGAGCCAAGAGGAGAGGAGAGATGAGAGGAGAACAGGAGAGATAACTGAGAAGAGACAAACCTTGAGCGGGCCGGATTGCTATTCTTAAGTGTCCAATGAACCGGATAGAGAGGCTTTGCGGGCCGCATATATGGCCCGCAAGCCGGACTCCGGAGTCTGGACCGAACCGGCTTAAATTAGAGTTCAAACTTTGTGCTCATTTTAAAACAAATTAAAACCAGTCGGAGCAAAATTGTTTTCATGTGAGTTGTATCGTATACGCATCTCGTCAATTGAATATAGACACGAGACGGAGTCCAGACCCCAGGGGCCTTTTATTCTGTTGGTTGCAGTTGCAGGTTGAGAGCTAGGCCTGGATATCGCTGGGGGCAATTATAATAACTGCACATGGACGCTCTCAATCTCAAGTTTATTCAGTCTGACCTACACTCGTAGTATATGCAGAGAGAACTGAGTCTGGATCTTTATATCGCTTTTGTCTGCACTGCATTCTCGAGCTAATACGAGCTACAATTGACGGTAAAATTTATGGCACAGCTATAGGAATAGATAGAAATGCTAAAGAAATTGACCTACAACTATACGCCTGTATGCACTATGCAGTGCAGTGCAGTTGCCGGAGAAAGATGGCTGTTAATTCTTAGTTAGCCTGAGGCCTGAGGGTAGGGATTGGGGCCAAAAATCCGGGATTTGAATCCCGGGATTTTTTTGGGAATCGAATCCCGGGATTTCTAATCCCGGGATTGCAAAAGTCCGGGATCGGGATCCCGGGATTTCAAGGCCTTAATCCCGGGATTGGTCCGGGATTAGAACAACCTTTCGATGCCTAAATTAGATAATTTAAAGTCTAAACGTTTATTTGAATAATAAAACATTTATTTGTTTTTGCTGTTTCTCAATGAAACGTTAAACATTTTGCAAAGCTCCTGTCCTAATTGAGCTAAAAATTGTTAATGTGAACTGTAAATGATAGATAATTTTAACTTTTTTTCGTTTTACACCACGAGACGAGACTGAGGGCCTTTTCATAGTGCTTGTTCTGGTTCCAGAACCAGAACCAATTTGTGAAGTATAACTTTTTGTCTCCATAACTAGAGGGAGATACGTGCTATAAAGTTTTTATCATTGAATGACAGTCGCCAAAAAGAAAGTGAAAAATCGTGCAAAGTGAGGCTGTTAAGGCAGTCAAATATTAACAGAGTTTAATAGTTATACTGCTGTTTTTCTTGGAATTCCGAACCGATTCTGGTTCTGGAATTGGTAATATGAAAAGGCCCTGAGACTCTGAGAGTCGCGAGACCATGACTACTGCACGCGGCACGCCGCACAGTCCGTCTTAGGATTCCAATCCCGGGATCCCGGGATCCCGGGATTGGGGCCAAAAATCCGGGATTTGAATCCCGGGATTTTTTTGGGAATCGAATCCCGGGATTTTTAATCCCGGGATTGCAAAAGCACCGGGATTCCGGGATTTTGAATCCCGGGATTTCAACAGCATCGGGATTTCGGGACTATTCAATCCCGGGATTGTAAAATGTCGGGATTTTGGAATCCCTACCTGAGGGACGGGCCGGGCCGAGGGCAGCTGTCTTTAACTAACCAGAAAAGGTTGAAGCCGTCATCAAACACAACCGTAACCTCCCGACTCCCCCCTCCCCAGGACCTAGCTGTCTCAGGTCTTGCGACAAGGCCCTTTGCCCCTTTTTCCCCAAAAGCACGAGGCAAATGCGTGACGCACGAAGTAAATGAGGTGGTGGGGTGGGGGCAAGGAAATGCGTAGGTCAGAGAGAGATTCAGTCAGGGAAATTGTCTTGTTGCTGCAGCAGGCTTCACTTGTGTTAGTCACGATCAGTACGATTATTACAGTAGATCTGACGGGTGAAGCAAATTAGACGTCATTGGATTAAAACTAATGTATCGTATTGAAAATAATGTTCTACTTTTACCCAGCTCAGCTCGTGACCTTTCTCTCTCGTCTCGGGCTAATTCCGTTTTTGTGTCAGATAAAAAGTATTACCTGTAGTCTCTATCTTTGAGCTGAAGGCGAAAGATCTAGAAAAAAATCATAACTGCAGTTGTTTTTTATAACTTGTCCCCATGCAGCTGAAACTTCTTGTCAGTTGTTTAGACTCACTTGCGTTGCTTTTTAAAGCTACAAAAACATGAAACTGCAACAAATGAAGTCACGTGTTCATTTATTTGGAAAATAGATAATATTTTATGAATTATTATTCAACTGAGATGCAGTTCCTATTTACACTACTACAAGTAGGCGTGCAAAATATTAGAGAAAATTTTGCAACAGACTCAAAATCGGTTGTTAGGTCTGTATTGTTGAGTATATGAGCGTAATTATGACAAGTTCTTTGCAAGGATAAGTATGATAGATTCGTGTTAAGTAAAAAAGTAGTCACATTTTAAAATATAATCAAAGAGAAGAAATTGAGACATTGTATGTAGTCGCTTTAAGTGCAATATAGATTGCAGTTAAAATAATGGTACACATATTTGATCGACAACCCCTATATGGTCAAATAAAATTCAGAGTTAATTTGATTAAGTACGAAGTATGCGAAAATGACAATCATAATATTTAGGTACATGTAATATACTCAATTGTAATTTAGGTAATTTTCGAAATAACCAAGTAACGTGAGAAACTATTTACAAGTAGTAAATTAACAAAAGTTGCACGATACTGCAGCTACAAAATAGTATCAGTAGTAGTATCGCAACAGATGTTATATAAAATTGTTAAGCAAATCTAAAAAGTGTTAGGAAAATATGTTTGTACGAAATCGAACGAATAATAACTTAAGTTTATGTATATTTGTATGATATGTCAATTATGTAGTATTGAACTAGTGTATACTCGTAGTGCAAGCAATCTTAAAGTTATATGAAGCGCTGTGGATGGTATGGGTACTATGGGTAGTATGAACTGATTAAGGGTTTCTCGTTTTTAAGGTGCTAAGAGTTGGTAGCTTATTGTAAAGGTCATCCCACACGCCGTGATTTGATAAAAAGTTTGGTCATATTTTCTAACAGGTAACACTGTTGGCTAACAGATGACATCCCTGTTTAACAGGTGACATCCCTGTTTAACAGGTGACATCCCTGTTTAACAGGTGACATCCCTGTCTAGATGACATCCCTGTCTAACAGGTGACATCCCTGTCTAACAGGTGACATCCCTGTCTAACAGATAACATCTCTGTCTAGCAGATAACATCTCTGTCTAACAAATAACATCCCTGTCTAACAGATAACATCTCTGTCTAGCAGATAACATCTCTGTCTAACAAATAACATCCCTGTCTAACAGATAACATCTCTGTCTAGCAGATAACATCTCTGTCTAACAAATAACATCCCTGTCTAGCAGATAACATCTCTGTCTAACAAAAAACATCCCTGTCTAACAGATGACATCTCTGTCTAACAGGTAACATCCCTGTCTAACAGATGACATCTCTGTCTAAAAGATAACATCCCTGTCTAACAGATAACACCTCTGTCTAACAGGTGACATCCCTATCCATCAGGTGACACTCCTGTCTAACAGGTGACACTCTTGTCTAACAGGTGAAGTTCCTATCTAACAGCTTGGCGAAAATTCTTTGGTGGAAGTTTCCTCTATCAAGAAAACAATCATTTTACAGTGTTGCAGTGGCATAGCCATTCATATATGTACATTCTTCAGGTTATCCAAATTTATGCAAATCGGTACAAATTGCTGCAATTCGTGCAGGTCATACATCTATAATTATGACTTATTATATACGAGTAATATCACTGGGTTTTTAAAAGTATTCTTAAAGTCGAGTTCAAAAAAGTTTCGATACCAACAACCTTAGTTACATGTACATCGTGTAAAAGCAGGTACATATACTATCAAAATTACGAAGTACATGCAGAATAAGATTTTGGGAATTGAGAAAAAAGTCATTGTTTTTACGTTTATATGAATGCAACCGCAGGCGACTGTCCGTTCTCCTTCACCTCGTGCAGCTGATGCGTCTGTTGCAGCATCCGTTTCGCTCGCATTCCTTTTGAGCGCATCTGCATTTTCACTCGCTCCTACATTGCCAATTTTAGTAAACTGGACAGTATTTACAGGCACCACTTCATTGGGAGGATAGTACTAGCCCCCCGTAACCTATACAGACTAGCAGACATGCGCCTAAGGATAGTATCATATTAACCCTCATACCTACAGACTTATTGACAGGTGCTTGATCGAAGATAGTATCATTAACCCTGTCACCTATACGTACCTACTGAAAGGTGCTATCATTAACCCTTACCAAACACAGGGACTTAACAATTAGTACATGTATATGTTATTATGTAGCCTGGATCAGCTTACCGTGTACTCTCTGTCCTTTTGTTTCATGATTCTCCGTCTCTTGCATGCCTGGGGTTTGAAATGCGAACGACAATATTAGGAAAGTTATCATACTACAACTACAGTAGTATTCATTCGATCTTTGTGTCTTCAGTGTAACTTACCACAGAAAAGATCATGATTACAAAGCCAACATTGTAAGCCACATAGCTGAACGCCATGCCAATGATGACGTAGGTCTCAAGGTTGTCCCAAACCATGCCGAAGTGCTCCAGAATGATCTTGTCAATAACTACTATGAGTCCATGCCAGAGACAGATCAGCGTCAGGATAAACAAACTACTGATCACGTACTTGTCCTGGTCCGAAAAATATTGAAATTATTTATTTTGAGTAAAAATGATAAATTTACTAGAAAAAACGCTCAATTTGCTACTTACCAAATAAGTTAAGTAGGATATCTTAGGCAGGCATTGATTGACGACAAATTTAAAGGCGACCAAAGTGAGCACGAGAGTGAACGTCAGCTGGAGCCGGTTCTGAGGCAGATCGCGCTTCACCGCGAATGTCACTAGCGACAGGGAGCAGATTAGGAACTGCAGTAGGCGATGAGAGAATTAATTGAATGCAATTGTGATGAAGTAAATTCATATTGAGAGAGTTAATTAAGTGCCTAAATAGCCCCCGAATTTGTATATAGATTTTATTGAGACTCTTCTCGACTCTAAAAAGCCATTGTTCCGCTTATAAAATAAATATAAGCACACTCTAGCCTCACGGACGAATATATTTTCGAGCAACAGTTACTAATATTATTTAAAATAATAATATAAACAGGACGGCTGAGCTGGCGCAGAGCTTCGGGAGACATCGTCCTGGACCACTAGCGCTGAGGCAATTCTTCCCTCCTGAGCACATTTAGGTGCGCCAATACTGAACTCAGGCACTGCACTCATGCACACTCTCGCACAGGGTGTTACTTTTAATCGTCAGGCATGTGTACACTGGTCCTGCTGGCGTTAATCGCACCACAACGCCAGATTGGGGTCGTGTGGTGTGAGAGTCAGAGTCATTTTAGCTAGACAGTGATTGATAACACCCAAACAATCAGCATCTTACCGTGACCAGAAAAATATTCCAAATAAAATAAGCCGGTCTCCGAGCCGCTCTGCACTTGACAGACAGGGCTGGCCGGATCGAGCCAGGGTCCGTGTACTCGCATGCCAGCTCTTTCTGCTCCGTCTCGATGTGCTTGTACAGGAACCACTCTTGCTCATCTGCTCATTTGCAAAATGATTGATTTAAATGTTCAAGTTGTGTTCGTGCCAAAGTGGTACAGTTTGACATGAACATGTCAGGGTGGTTGCATGTCGATTTGGGGTTTGCTTGTGCATCCAGGAGGGCCGGATCCTAACGTGCGTTATAAAAGCGCACGCAACGATCAGTACACAAGCAAGCTGAATCTTTGCAGGTAAACGCGTTTACATGTACCTGCATATGGAAATACTCTGGACCCGTTGCAGTAAGGTGGCCTTGTACAGTGCTGGCACTGTGTAGGGTCCTGTATTTCTAGCGCAGCTCAGAGCTGCAACCCAATCGCATCAGGGTAAACTGGAGCTCAACTGAATTTTAATTGATAGCTAATATCGTTTCAAATACGACTCACCGATAAAAGATTGCTTATTGATTCTGTGCGGCTCATCTGGGTCGTTCACTAAACGAATTTCTGCCGACGACAGATTCGAAGCCACAGTGATAGTTAAGTCCTGAGAAACACGAATAGAGGTGGACTATAGTGTTGGAAATATTTAGAAAGTGGTTTTTGCTTCTTCTCATATCAAAAGTTTTTTGTGCTGTCCTTAGGTAACAACCGTGTCATTGAAAAGGGCTGCTGTCGTAAGGGAGGGGTGCTGCATTTGGTAAGGGTTGCTGTCTTTGCGAAAGGACGCTGTCTTTGGGAGGGAGCGCTGTCTTTGAGCCTCTTCATATCGCCGGTTCGAAAAACGGAACCAGTTCCGAACGGGTTCGACGCTCTTCATATCGATGGTTCGAAAAACAGAATCAGTTCCGGAACATGGTTCAGGTTCTGGAATATGGTTCGAGAAATTTTCTCGAACCGTTGTCATGTTTACACTTTAACAGTAAAATATATTTGAAATCGTCAATTTTCTATTATTGTTGTATAATTATTCCGTTTCTTGTCATATCCAAGAGGAAACAAAGTCAAAGAACGACAAAATTAAATTGTAAAGACTGTCAAACATAAATGGGTTCGAAGCTCCTCATTTCACAATCACACTGGTTCTGGTTCTAGAACTCGAATTTATTCTGGTTCTAGAACCGATTGCCGTGAAGAGGCTCTTTGAGAAGGAGCGCTGTCTTTGCAAAAGGGACGCTGTCTTTGGGAAAGGGACGCTGTCTTTGAGAAAGGGACGCTGTCTTTGGGAAAGGGACGCTGTCTTTGAGAAAGGGACGCTGTCTTTGGGAAAGGGACGCTGTCTTTGAGAAAGGGACGCTGTCTTTGGGAAAGGGACGCTGTCTTTGAGAAAGGGACGCTGTCTTTGAGAAAGGGACGCTGTCTTTGAGAAAGGGACGCTGTATTTGAGAAAGGGACGCTGTCTTTGGGAAAGGGACGCTGTCTTTGAGAAAGGGACGCTGTCTTTGAGAAAGGGACGCTGTCTTTGGGAAAGGGACGCTGTCTTTGAGAAAGGGACGCTGTCTTTGGGAAAGGGACGCTGTCTTTGGGAAAGGGACGCTGTCTTTGGGAAAGAGACGCTGTCTTTGGGAAAGGGACGCTGTCTTTGGGAAAGGGACGCTGTCTTTGAGAAAGGGACGCTGTCTTTGAGAAAGGGACGCTGTCTTTGGGAAAGGGACGCTGTCTTTGCAAAAGGAACGCTGTCTTTGAGAAAGGGACGCTGCTTTTGAGAAAGGGACTCTGTCTTTGAGAAAGGGACACTGTCTTTGTAAAAGGGACGCTGTCTTTGAGAAAGGGACGCTGTCTTTGAGAAAGGGACGCTGTCTTTGAGAAAGGGACGCTGTCTTTGAGAAAGGAACGCTGTCTTTGAGAAAGGGACGCTGTCTTTGGGAAAGGGACGCTGTCTTTGAGAAAGGGACGCTGTCTTTGCAAAAGGAACGCTGTCTTTGAGAAAGGGACTCTGTTTTTGAGAAAGGGACTCTGTCTTTGAGAAAGGGACGCTGTCTTTGTAAAAGGGACGCTGTCTTTGAGAAAGGGACGCTGTCTTTGAGAAAGGGACGCTGTCTTTGAGAAAGGGACGCTGTCTTTGGGAAAGGGACGCTGTCTTTGAAAAAGGGACGCTGTCTTTGGGAAAGGGACGCTGTCTTTGAGAAAGGGAGGCTGTCTTTGGGAAAGGGACGCTGTCTTTCAGAAAGGGACGCTGTCTTTGGGAAAGGGACGCTGTCTTTGAGAAAGGGACGCTGTCTTTGGGAAAGGGACGCTGTCTTTGAGAAAGGGACGCTGTCTTTGAGAAAGGGACGCTGTCTTTGAGAAAGGGACGCTGTCTTTGAGAAAGGGACACTGTCTTTGGGAAAGGGACGCTGTCTTTGAGAAAGGGACGCTGTCTTTGGGAAAGGGACGCTGTCTTTGGGAGGGAGCGCTGTCTTTGGGAATGTCTTTGGGTGCTGCCCAAGAGACGAAGCGCCTGGTTATCTATTGCAAAGCCATTAGACACCTTATAAATCCCTATATCATATATTTTAGGACGGACCCATACTCTAATTGCGCCAAAACTTCTCAGCCCGATTGCTGATGCATGACTTAATTACGAATCTGGGCAATCTAATATATGATCATATTTGCGACTAACTACTGGTGCACGTAAAGTCCCATCAAATAAATTG
Organism: Macrostomum lignano; assembly: GCA_002269645.1. Taxonomy (NCBI): domain Eukaryota; kingdom Metazoa; phylum Platyhelminthes; family Macrostomidae; genus Macrostomum; species Macrostomum lignano. The sequence goes on along the minus strand of NIVC01001523.1, from coordinate 50,723 downwards.
GCAAATCATCTAAAAACGTTCACATTTCCCGACTAAAAAAATCTCTTCCCAATGTCTCTCTATCTCCCTGTCTGGAGTTTCAGTTACCTGCTGACTGGGGTATTTTTTTAATGGAGCACAACTGGAACTATGATATATAATTAGCCAGATCCCAATCCGCTGGTGCGTTTCATGGAGGCCTGCTGTCGGATTTGTTAGTAATGATCTGAAATAGAAACTATATACCTGAGCGCTTTTTTATCGTGATTTGTCTCATGAATTCTTATCAAATCGCTCACATGACTCCTGACCCAATCATTCACCCGATTCCCGAGTCCTCACCAATAGTTCAATTGACTCCTGACCCAATCGCTCACCTGACTCTAGACCCAATAGCTCACCTGACTCCTGACCCAATAGTTCACCTGACTCCTGACCCAATAGTTCACCTGACTCCTGACCCAATAGCTCACCTGACTCCTGACCCAGTAGCTGACCTGACTCCTGACCCAATCATTCACCTGACTCCTGACCCAATCATTCACCTGACTCCTGACCCAATCATTCACCTGACTCCTTACCCAATAGCTCACCTGACTCCTGACCCAATCATTCACCTGACTCCTGACCCAATCATTCACCTGACTCCTGACCCAATCGCTCACCTAACTCCTGACCCAATCATTCACCTGACTCCTGACCCAATCATTCACCTGACTCCTGACCCAATCATTCACCTGACTCCTGACCCAATCGCTCACCTAACTCCTGACCCAATCATTCACCTGACTCCTGACCCAATCGCTCACCTGACTCCTGACCCAATAGCTCACCTGACTCCTGACCCAATCGCTCACCTAACTCCTGACCTAATCATTCACCTGACTCCTGACCCAATAGCTCACCTGACTCCTGACCCAATCATTCACCTGACTCCTTACCCAAATCGCATCCTCACCTGGACATCAAACGGGAAATGGTTGAGCTCGAGATTTTCCAAGAATACACCGGACACTCTCCGCTTCTCGAATAAAAACGCGTGACCGACTTCGTTGAAGGAGATCATCTGGTAGACGTTCTCCTTGCTCTCACCAATGGTGTTCTCGATGTAGAGCTTCGGGGTCCAGCTATTAGCCCAGTCGTATTGCTGGAGTGGACGCAGAAAGTTCAGCTAAGTTTATCGTAGGACTTTTTTTATAAGTCCTAAGTCTTTAGTTTTTTTATAAACTTGTGGTATGGGAATTAGCGTGTAGGAAAACTTTTAGGATGGGAATTAGGGTGTGGGAAACTTGTAATATGGGATTTAGGGGGTAGGAAACTTGTGGGATGATAATTAGGGTATGGAAAACTTGTGGGATGGTATTGGGGTGTAGGAAAACTTGTAGGATTGGGAATTAAAGTGTGGGAAATTTGTGGTATGGGAATTAGAGTGTGCGAAACTTGTGATATGGGAATTAGGATGTGGGAAACATGAGAGGTAGGAACTTGAGAAATAGGATTTTCATAACTCACAAGCCTCCCCTCCTGAGCGTTCATATGGTCAAGCTCCGGTTCTCTCCATTTGGCTTTGATCAGCACGTCTGCAGCGAATTGCTCCTTGATGGTGTCAATTTCGCCGATTTTCATGAACACCACGCAGATGTACACTTGACGCTTCAGTGAGGGTTGGAAGAGGTTTTCGAATTATTTCGGGCGTGTAGAAACACACTGCATTGAGCTTGAAATCCAGTGTAACCTGTTTGATTGGACAGTGTAACCTGTTTGATTGGACAGTGTAACCCGTTTGATTGGACAGTTTAACCCGTTTGATTGGACAGTGTAACCAGTTTGATTGGACAGTGTAACCAGTTTGATTGGACAGTGTAACCAGTTTGATTGGACAGTGTAACCAGTTTGATTGGACAGTTTAACTCGTTTGATTGGACAGTTTAACCCGTTTGATTGGACAGTGTAACCCGTTTGATTGGACAGTGTAACCCGTTTGATTGGACAGTGTAACCCGTTTGATTGGACAGTGTAACCCGTTTGTGGACAGTGTAACCCGTTTGATTGGACAGTGTAACCCGTTTGATTGGACAGTGTAACCCGTTTGATAGGACAGTGTAACCTGTTTGATTGGACAGTGTAACCCGTTTGATTGGACAGTGTAACCTGTTTGATTGGACAGTGTAACCAGTTTGATTGGACAGTGTAACCAGTTTGATTGGACAGTGTAACCAGTTTGATTGGACAGTGTAACCCGTTTGATTGGACAGTTTAACCCGTTTGATTGGACAGTGTAACCCGTTTGATTGGACAGTGTAACCCGTTTGATTGGACAGTGTAACCTGTTTGATTGGACAGTGTAACCCGTTTGATTGGACAGTGTAACCCGTTTGATTGGACAGTGTAACCTGTTTGAGAGGTGAATCACCTAAGTATCCCTTGTTAGTCTGAGGTGCCATTTGTTGTACATAATTTGTTTGAGTTTGTATTTTTCAATTCACTTTTTTCGACTCAGATTTTTTGTTTTTTATGATAGACAAAAGTTTAATTTTTAAGTAAATTGAAACATAAACTATCAAAATTGAATCTCATATATTTGCAAATAGATTTAATTAGCCAGTATAGATGTCACGATGTGATATGAAGTTTAAATTTTAAAAACTCTAAACTTTGTTTTAATTAATGCTTCCAATTTTTGGAAAATAGAGTAGTCTAAAAATGTGCAACTACGAGTATCTCTGACAAAGCACGAACCAGTTGACCTTTTCTTTTTGTAGGTTCAACTTGTAAAGAAAAGATTAAGCCGGGAATGAATAAAAGCAAAAAAAGTCCGTCAATCGGCCTTAGTCCTTAATTAGGCATTCAAAAACTGCTAGAATTTGGGCGTGTTGACTTCTTTAACGTCTTTTTAACTTGTTTTTACGATGTCTGGGTGTAGGACTGCGACTCGTCGATGGCGTGCCACTTTTTAAATTAATTTTGTTTCTTATTTCTTAGAAATAAGACTTTGTTTCCTAGAAAATCTTAAATGGCTCGTTTTATCAGTAGGGATACAAGTACCAAGCCATTTCGGAGAAACCCAGGCACACGAAATCAAATAACTTTCTTTAGGGCTAACTTTTGTTGCGCAACCTTGTCAAACGAGAATCAATTCGCCAGCCTTCCGGGCCGTCGAGATATTCAATAGCACTGCCAGAAGGTCGGATTTTTCCCATAAGCGCCAGTGTATTCAGTGTACCCCTGTGCGCCAGCACTGCGCCTTAGCACGTTGACCACATGGTCAACTTCCTTGGTTGACTTCCTTGGTCACTAGACTTCACACAAGCGAAGCTTCTGGACCTTTAACAGGTGGCACCAGGTGAATATGGACACGTGTTGCAAACTGATCAAGCCTCGACAAGTGGAGAAACCTCAACTGCTGGACATCCTTAGCCAGTCTCTCCAGCATTCAGTCCTCATCCAGACGCCATCGCCTCTTTCAACAAGCCGGAGCTGATGTAGACAATCTGTCTTTCGAGATGGTTTTGCTTCATTTAACTTTTGTAAACCTTTTAAGAGAATTTCAATTAGAATTCCTTTCGTATTCGTAAATTATAACAAATTTTACAAGGCAAGATAAACAAAAATCAATGCCGGAATAAAGAAACTGTTACCTTGATCAGCCTCTGCTCTTCATCGCTATCGTCACCTCCGTGATTGCCGTGCTGGAAGCAGGACGCGCGCCGCCTCGACATGTCGGCTTCGTCGCCGACTTCTGCGCTCGACAGCTGCGAAGAAGTCGCCGCTGCTGTCGCCGCCGCCGCCGCGTTCAGTCGCTGTCGGTCGCGAAGAAATGATCGCATAGCGACTGAAATTTGTTTATTGTTTGTTTTTTAACTGTTTCATATTCCTGCTGGATTGCGACTGCTTGGCGACTGAAAAATTATGGCATTTCATGATCGATCTAGCAGGGATTCTTATTATAGCATCTAACAGGTGTCTCAGTCTAATATCTAACAGGTGTCTCAGTCTAATATCTAACAGGTGTCTCAGTCTGATATCTAACAGGTGTCTCACTCTCATATCTAACAGGTGTCTCACTCTCATATCTAACATGTGTCTCGATCTAATATCTAACAGGTGTCTCAGTCTAATATCTAACAGGTTTCTCAGTCTAATATCTAACAGGTGTCTCAGTCTAATATCTAACAGGTGTCTCAGTCTAATATCTAACAGGTGTCTCAGTCTAATATCTAACAGGTGTCTCAACCTGATATCTAACAGGTGTCTCACTCTCATGTCTAACAGGTGTCTTAGTCTAATATCTAACAGGTGTCTCAGTCTGATATCTAACAGGTGTCTCACTCTCATATCTATTAATAACAGGTGTCTCACTCTCATATCTAACAGGTATCTAACTCTCATATCTAACATGTGTCTCGATCTAATATCTAACAGGTGTCTCAGTCTGATATCTAACAGGTGTCTCACTCTCATATCTAACATGTGTCTCGATCTAATATCTAACAGGTGTCTCAGTCTGATATCTAACAGGTGTCTCGATCTAATATCTAACAGGTGTCTCAGTCTGATATCTAACAGGTGTCTCAGTCTAATATCTAACAGGTGTCTCAACCTGATATCTAGCAGGTGTCTCAGTCTGATATCTAACAGGTGTCTCGATCTAATATCTAACAGGTGTCTCAGTCTGATATCTAACAGGTGTCTCAGTCTAATATCTAACAGGTGTCTCAACCTGATATCTAGCAGGTGTCTCAATCTACTGTCTAAAGCAAACAGGTGCTTCAGATCGCTATGCAACGTTGCGTCTTGATACCTGTTGGATTTCGTTAGCACTGATGAGCCCAAAGTTCCCAAAGTTTTGCTCCCTATTGTTTGAGGTTTTCAAAAGCTTTGTTTAAAGTTGCAAAGTATAAACTTTTTTGACAACTTCCGTTCAGATCAGATTAAATTGATCAGTGAGATCAGGTTTCAAAACTGAAATTTAGGATTTAAAATGAGTACCTGTTATAAAGAAATTCATAACTGTATACTATGTAAGTTAATCTGCAAGGAAACAAAGAAAATTAAGTTGAGAGTCTCAATATTAAAGGTGTTAAATTTCATCAAGGATTCTAACCATCGCAAGAATGTAATTAGCTCGTAGTTTGGCAGCCAAACTGCCAACAAGTAAAGGTAACAGACGATCTGTAGGCGCCCCTTGGTGCTGACATCCCCTGGTGCTGACATCCCTTGGTGCTGACATCCCCTGGTGCTGACATCCCTTGGTGCTGACATCCCTTGGTGTTGACATCCCTTGGTGCTGACATCCCTTGGTGCTGACATCCCTTGGTGCTGACATCCCTTGGTGTTGACATCCCTTGGTGTTGACATCCCTTGGTGTTGACATCCCTTGGTGTTGACATCCCTTCGTGCTGACATCCCTTCGTGCTGACATCCCTTGGTGCTGACATCCCTTGGTGCTGACATCCCTTGGTGTTGACATCCCTTCGTGCTGACATCCCTTGGTGCTGACATCCCTTGGTGCTGACATCCCTTGGTGCTGACATCCCTTGGTGTTGACATCCCCTGGTGCTGACATCCCTTCGTGCTGACATCCCTTGGTGCTGACATCCCTTGGTGCTGACATCCCTTGGTGCTGACATCCCTTGGTGCTGACATCCCTTGGTGTTGACATCCCTTGGTGTTGACATCCCTTGGTGTTGACATCCCTTGGTGTTGACATACATCCCTTGGTGCTGACATCCCTTGGTGTTGACATCCCTTGGTGTTGACATCCCTTGGTGTTGACATCCCTTGGTGCTGACATCCCTTGGTGCTGACATCCCTTGGTGCTGACATCCCTTGGTGCTGACATCCCTTGGTGTTGACATCCCTTGGTGTTGACATACATCCCTTGGTGCTGACATCCCTTGGTGCTGACATCCCTTGGTGCTGACATCCCTTGGTGTTGACATCCCTTCGTGCTGACATCCCTTGGTGCTGACATCCCTTGGTGCTGACATCCCTTGGTGCTGACATCCCTTGGTGTTGACATCCCCTGGTGCTGACATCCCTTCGTGCTGACTGTTCTGTTGTTGAATTAACGAACGCAGAAACAAGATAGATAATTATCCGGGCGCTCAGTGGCACCAAAAGAGGGCTTGGCCAATAGGAGGGCGGCTCGTATATTTATGCACGCTGGGAAGGAAAGTTCTAGAAAGACCGGGGAAGGAAACTTCTGGAACTATGCGTAAACAAGTCCGCGGTGGAAGTTTCTAGAAACGCTGTCCCCGAACTACCCCTACGCATCGCATGCCTTTGCAATACACAACACTGACATCCCTTGGTGCTGACATCCCTTGGTGCTGACATCCCTTGGTGCTGACATCCCTTGGTGCTGACATCCCTTGGTGTTGACATCCCTTGGTGCTGACATCCCTTGGTGCTGACATCCCTTGGTGCTGACATCCCTTGGTGCTGACATCCTTTGGTGCTGACATCCCTTGGTGCTGGTAGAGTGTGCTCGGAATCGAGCTCAGGATCTTTAGGTCTAGGGAGAGAGTCGGGGACATTGCGCCAACGAACGCCAGGAGGTTCAGCAGTGGTCAAGTGGTCCGCAGTTTCGCATACAATTTCTGATAATAAAGGCTATTGAAAAAGGGATGGCAGTTATGTAGCTGCATAGAGATTAATGTAGCACGTATGTTTTATCAATATTTGTCCTCGATAAGGGCAGCATTGAGCCAATAGACTGCATGTATAGCTGACCAGTTAAATCGCTTTAAATCATTTGTCTGCTTCCATCCGAACCGTTCTGTCTGTCTGGTCCACTCTGAGTCTGTCTGGTCCACTCTGTGTCTGTCTGGTCCACTCTGTGTCTGTCTGGTCCACTCTGTGTCTGTCTGGTCCACTCTGTGTCTGTCTGGTCCACTCTGTGTGTGTCTGGTCCACTCTGAGTCTGTCTGGTCCACTCTGAGTCTGTCTGGTCCACTCTGTGTCTGTCTGGTCCACTCTGTGTCTGTCTGGTCCACTCTGTGTCTGTCTGGTCCACTCTGTGTCTGTCTGGTCCACTCTGTGTCTGTCTGGTCCACTCTGTGTCTGTCTGGTCCACTCTGTGTCTGTCTGGTCCACTCTGTGTCTGTCTGGTCCACTCTGTGTCTGTCTGGTCCACTCTGTGTCTGTCTGGTCCACTCTGTGTCTGTCTGGTCCACTCTGAGTCTGTCTGGTCCACTCTGTGTCTGTCTGGTCCACTCTGTGTCTGTCTGGTCCACTCTGTGTCTGTCTGGTCCACTTTATATCACTCTGGTCCACTCTGTGTCTGTCTGGTCCACTCTGTGTCTGTCTGGTCCACTCTGTGTCTGTCTGGTCCACTTTATATCACTCTGGTCCACTCTGTGTCTGTCTGGTCCACTCTGTGTCTGTCTGGTCCACTCTGTGTCTGTCTGGTCCACTTTATATCACTCTGGTCCACTCTGTGTCTGTCTGGTCCACTATGCGTCTGTCTGGTCCACTCTGTGTCTGTCTGGTCCACTATGCGTCTGTCTGGTCTACTCTGTGTCTGTCTGGTCCACTATGCGTCTGTCTGGTCCACTATGCGTCTGTCTGGTCCACTCTGTGTCTGTCTGGTCCACTCTGTGTCTGTCTGGTCCAGTATGCGTCTGTTTGGTCCAGTATGCGTCTGTCTGGTCCACTCTGTGTCTGTCTGGTCCACTCTGTGTCTGTCTGGTCCACTCTGTGTCTGTCTGGTCCACTCTGTGTCTGTCTGGTCCACTCTTTTTTGATATATCCTAATCTAGGAGCCGCTTGTTGACGTCGCCTGCTATTTTGTCTGTCTGTCATCCCGACTGTTTTTTTCGCGCGACTATTATCTATTGATTCAGTACGAGCTCTGCTGCTTCTGTCATCGACAGCGAATCTAATTTTAGAATCATTCAGTTACACGCATTAATGCGGAGCAGGAATACAATGGGATGGGGATCTATCCATTTATCCTTGTCCTGCAATCAGTTCACTGTTGGAATAATTATTTAGCTAAGTAATGGCTGCGATGGCGTGCGAAAGTCATTCTATCATCTATCTATCTATCAATCAACCAATCAATCAATCAATCAATCAATCAATCTATCTATCTATCTATCTATCTATCCATCTATCTATCTATCTATCTATCTATCTATCTATCTATCTATCTATCTATCTATCTATCTATCTATCTATCTATCTATCTATCTATCTATCTATCTATCTATCTATCTATCTATCTATCTATCTATCTATCTATCTATCTATCTATCTATCTATCTATCTATCTATCTATCTATCTATCTGTCTATCTATCTATCTATCTATCTATCTATCTATCTATCTATCTATCTATCTATCTATCTATCTATCTATCTATCTATCTATCTATCTATCTATCTATCTATCTATCTATCTATCTATCTATCTATCTATCTATCTATCTATCTATCTATCTATCTATCTATCTATCTATCTATCTATCTATCTATCTATCTATCTATCTATCTATCTATCTATCTATCTATCTACAGCTACCTATAAGTAGCAGCATCCCAGATAAGCAAATTAATAAAGGTAAAAGCTGCGTGGACCGGCGGGCTTTGGAGACTAAGAGGATTTATCCTACCGGAAGCAAAGCATTACTCATAGCCACTGGGCAGAAGCTCCCACCCAGAAGCTAAAAAAAATAATTGCCACAAGTAAACCTGAAAAGTCTCTAACCAGAAATCCCGCACATAAGAAGTGCACACAAACGAATTCCATGCCGTGTCTCAGGGCAGCGATAGGGGCACTTTGAGAAATTAATATTTTTTCCTATTGTAATACCTTATGATAAATTTTAATTTGTATTGGCTGTTTGCTCATTGCATAGTACTGCTTTCTCTCCTTATCTTGCTGGTAGGTAGTCTTACCTCTACTCGATTCTCCACTATCTACTTCTCAACTATCAATCTACATGTACTTCTCAAACTTCTGTCTACTTCTATAATTACAAGCTGTCTAGTTCTTTGACTCCTAACTGTCTACTTCTCAAGCTCCAGACTGTCGAATTCTCAAGCTCCCGCCTCCTGACTATCTACTTCTCAAGCTCGTAACTGTCTACTTCTCAAGCTCCTAGCTGTCTACGTCTCAAACTCGTAACTGTCTACTTCTCAAGCTCCTGTCTACTTCTCAAGCTCGTAACTGTCTACTTCTCAAGCTCCTAGCTGTCTACTTCTCAAGCTCCTAATTGTCTACTTCTCAAGCTCCTGTTTACTTCTCAAGCTCCTGTCTACTTCTCAAGCTCCTAGCTGTCTACTTCTCAAGCTTCTAATTGTCTACTTTTCAAGTTCCTAACTGCCTACTTCTCAAGCTCCTAACTGTCTACGTCTCAAACTCGTAACTGCCTACTTCGCAAGAGCGTAACTGTCTGCTTCTCAAGTTCGTAGCTGTCTTCTTCTCAAGCTCCTAGCTGTCTACTTCTCAAGCTCCTGGCTGTCTACTTCTCTGACTCCTAAATGTCTACTTCTCAAGCTCCTAACTGTCTACTTCTTTAACTTCTACCTGTCTACTTCTCTGACAAAGAAAAGAGTATATGTCAACTTCTCTTTCCCTGAGAATAAGAAAAGTAGCACAAATTTAAGACAACAGATAAACGCTCCAATTCCTATGGAGTGAGGGGCCATCATTATCCATGCCCTGCCTCCCTCTCACATCCAAGGCATGTCCTGCGGTCCATCGATCTGACGAAAGGAGCAGAATGAGAGAGAGAGAGAGAGAGAGAGAGAGAGAGAGAGAGAGAGAGAGAGAGAGAGAGAGAGAGAGAGAGAGAGATAAGAGACGATTGGAGGGCAGCAGCTGTGAAGTGTTCCGTCACTCTAATATAATGAACAAGCCGAGCATACTCGATTGACCAGCAGCAGCAGCAGCTCTCTCATCATCCTCATCAGATTCCTGTCTGATCTATCCCCACCTGCCAGTCAGATATATTGGGTTGAAAAAACACCCATATATATATGTACCTGCTTAGCTAAGCGATAGCTAAATAATATCGGTTTTAAGACATTTTTAATAGCGGCGAAAATGACCCCGGCTCTCTCTGATTTGATGAGGCAGCTACTCAACTCTCCGACCGAGCAGAAGGCTTCCTGCATCTCTCCTCCCGAGATTCTCCCAGATTGGGGCTGCGTTGTCGGGATGAATTCAACTTTTATTGACGAGCGAGAGGGAAGCTCGGGGGTAAAGTGAATATAGAGATCGATGCCAAACAAACTCAATGGTTTTTAAAGTAGATACTTCGGAGTGTAGCTGTTTTTGACCTTTTAATTAGTTTAATTAGTCATATTTACTGCTTTGTCTGTATTCGTATGGTATTCGATTAAACTTGAAAATTTATTTTATTTTATAACACTAAAATTCATCACATACCTCTCTCCCTCTCACCCTCCTTCTCTCCCTGTCTCTCTCTCTCTCCCTCTCCCACTCCCTCTGACTCTCACCCTCCTCTCTCCCTCTACCCCTCCCTCTCTGCCTCCTCCCTCTACCTGTCCCTCTCCTCGTCTCTTCTCCCTCCCTCTCTCTCCCCTTTCTCTCCTCTCCCTATTTTCCTACATGTAATCCTTAAATAATCCTCATATTATCATAAAACTACGAGTAATGAAAATTTTTTAATTACTCAAAGGAATTTCAGGCGGCTTCAAGCTGTGTCAGTGGTTAGGTTGTGTTAAAACACTCGAGAAAAAGTCTATAAAGTGATGCGCCCGCTGATGAATAAGGACAGTTTGCGGAGGAAAACTCACACTCAGTGGGAATTCAGACTCAGTGGGAATTCAGACTCAGTGGGAATTCACACTCAGTGGGAATTCAGACTCAGTGGGAATTCAGACTCAGTGGGAATTCACACTCAGTGGGAATTCAGACTCAGTGGGAGGGCAAGGTGACAGTTTTCTACAGTTTACGTAGGCCTCAATTGCTTTTACCTATTCAAATGTCCTCTAAGCGCATCTATTCTCATTTCTTTTGCATAGGCCACACAAGACCCTCATTGTTATCACTCGCTTTTCTAAGTCTGCAATTAGAATGCAGAGATTGCTGAAATTTGTGTTGAGAATTTTTGAGTGAATGTTTCAGCTTGCGATAAAGCGACAGGCGAGAGTAAAGGAATTAGAGAGAGTAGAGAGTAGAGAGTAGAGAGTAGTGGGAGAGTAAAGTGTAAATGAAGGGTAGATAGTAGAGAGAGTAGAGACATTAGAGAATACAGAGTGGACAGAGTAAAGAGTAGAGAGGGTAGAGAGAGTAGTGATTATAGGTAGAAAGAGTAGACAGAGTAGAGAGAGTAGAGAGAGTAGAGAGAGTAGAGAGAGTAGAAAGAGTAGACAGAGTAGAGAGAGTAGAGAGTAGAGTGTCGAAAGACTAGAAAGTAGAGAGTAGAGAGAGTAGAGAGTAGAGATTATAGGTAGAGAGAGTAGAGAGAGTAGAAGGAGTAGAGAGAGTAGAGAGAGTAGAGAGAGTAGAGAGAGTAGAGAGAGTAGAGAGAGTAGAGAGTAGAGAGTTCGTGAGAGAGTAGAGTAGATTTGAGAGTAGAGAGTAGAGAGAGGCTAGAAAATGTGAGAGAGTAGACGAAGAGTAGAAAGAGAGATAGAAGATGAGAGCAGTAATTGATGGAGATTGGAGACTGCAGAGTTCCTACCTGGACGAGAAGTGCAGAAATTAATAGACTGTACCCAGTTCCAGTTCAGTAGGCGGCTAGATTGAGCAGTTTGAGATGAAACAAAACAGAGAGCTGTGGCAGGGAGAGTAGAAGGATCTCAGTGCTAAATTTACCACAGAATGGGACTATGCTGTGAGGAAGCTTAGGCTTAGCAACAGAGAGACTGAGTAGTGAGCAGTTTGAGTCCTGGGCATTGCCCCATAGTATTATATTGAAAAACACAGGCCTACTAATGTAGACTTGCTTAGATTGTTGAGACTCGCTAAGCTGCTGCATTGCACTGCATGTTTGACATTTGCGGGGGAATCAACGTGAATGTATGACAAAGTGGAACTGGGATGTGTTATGGCTCAGCTGAGAGCGTACTGCTATCAGTAGTCATCTTTATAGGGAAACTGGAGATGAGAATTAGGGAGACAGCGGAGAGGGAGATTGGAGATGGTAGAGTAGAAGAGCGGTAGAGGGAGAGCAGAGAGGGAGAGGTGAGAGAAAGAGCGGAGAGGCAGAGAAGAGAGGGAGAGGGAGAGAAGAGAGGGAGAGGGAGAGAAGATATGGAGAGGGAGAGAAGATATGGAGAGGGAGAGAAGAGAGGGAGAGGGAGAGAAGATATGGAGAGGGAGAGAGAGGGAGAGAAGAGAGGGAGAGGGAGAGAAGAGAGGGAGAGGGAGAGAAGATATGGAGAGGGAGAGAAGATATGGAGAGGAGAGAAGAGAGGGAGAGGGAGAGAAGATATGGAGAGGGAGAGAGAGGGAGAGAAGAGAGGGAGAGGGAGAGAAGAGAGGGAGAGGGAGAGAAGAGAGGGAGAGGGAGAGAAGAGAGGGAGAGGGAGAGAAGATATGGAGAGGGAGAGAAGATATGGAGAGGGAGAGAAGAGAGGGAGAGGGAGAGAAGATATGGAGAGGGAGAGAGAGGGAGAGAAGAGAGGGAGAGGGAGAGAAGAGAGGGAGAGGGAGAGAAGAGAGGGAGAGGGAGAGAAGAGAGGGGAAGATGAGAAGGAGAGGGAGAGATACGGCGGAGAAGCTATCTAATTCAAACGCAATTTCTAAGTAATTTGAGATCAAATCTCAACGGTGCCCCGGTGTGAATACATAAATAAATAAATAAAGAAATCCTTCAGCTAAAGGTATCAGGGGGGGGGGTTAGGGCTTGAAGCGGGCGGGCAGTTGATTGTGTCTACATTCCGCTGACCTCAATATCAGACATCCAACAACGCATCGATAGATAGCGGAATTTTAGATTCACGATAGCGCCAAAGATACGATGCAGGTGTTGTTGGAGAAGTTTTACCCCCCCCCTCCGGAGAGTTTCAGAATTTCAATTATTCAGATGAACCAGTCCTTGCGGTTGAGCAGGCGCTAGTGGCATGTAACTGCATAAAATAGTGTAGTCTAATTTCTGTGGCGGTTTAAGAACATTATTAAATTAGACTTTCCAGATAAACTGTGCAGAGGGAAGAGGGAGGGAATGGAGGACAGAGAAGTGTGTAGATACCTAGATACTAGAGACCGAGACTAGACTATTTAAACAATAATCTAGCGTCTGGAGAGTAATCTAGAAACTTGAGACAATATTCTAGAGACTTAGAGACAAATATATATAATCTAGAGACACTGATCTAGAGACTAGAGACAATAATCTAGGGACTAGAGGCAACAATCTAGAGACTAGAGACCACAATCTAGAGACTAGAGACAACCATCTAGAGACTAGAGACCACAATCTAGAGACCAGGGACAACAAGAGACAAGAGGCGTTATTCTAGAGACTAGAGGCATCAATCTAGAGACTAGAGGCATCAATCTAGAGACTAGAGGCATCAATCTAGAGACTAGAGGCATCAATCTAGAGACTAGAGGCATCAATCTAGAGACTAGAGGCATCAATCTAGAGACTAGAGACAACAATCTAGAGACTAGAGACAACAATCTAGAGACTATAGAGGCATCAATCTAGAGACTAGAGGCATCAATCTAGAGACTAGAGGCATCAATCTAGAGACTAGAGGCATCAATCTAGAGACTAGAGGCATCAATCTAGAGACTAGAGGCATCAATCTAGAGACTAGAGGCATCAATCTAGAGACTAGAGGCATTAATATAGAGACTAGAGCATTAATATAGAGACTAGATACAACAATCTAGAGACTAGAGGCATCAATCTAGAGACTAGAGACAACAATCTAGAGACTAGAGGCATCAATCTAGAGACTAGAGGCATCAATCTAGAGACTAGAGCATTAATATAGAGACTAGAGACAACAATCTAGAGACTAGAGGCATCAATCTAGAGACTAGAGACAACAATCTAGAGACTAGAGGCATCAATCTAGAGACTAGAGGCATCAATCTAGAGACTAGAGCATTAATATAGAGACTAGAGACAACAATCTAGAGACTAGGAGATGAGGCAGCAGTGTCGGTCAAACGATGATGCAGCAGAGGATGCAATAAAAAAAACCCGGATGCACAGCAGAGAAAACGACAGGAGGCCCAGCTGACTGAACTGACAGACAATGCGTTCCCGTAGTCCAGCTTTTTTTCTGCCGCAAATCGAACACGCCAAAAAGAGAAGAGAATCGAGAAATACTGCAGGCGCTGCATACAGATGGGAGCGGACGCGTATGAAGTGAAAAAACCAGTTAATTTAATCAAAATATGCGCCCTCCCAATCCAACAGTCCTGAGCGGAGACTGGTATTCAATGATGATGGGGCTGCATGCTGCTTAGTTGAAACTTGATTTGTCCCTCTGCCTTTAGATGACTTTGTTAAACTTTGAGTACGAACTGCAGATGAGTGAGTTTTAGATAGTTTTGAATTAGATGACTAGATGCTTACCTAGCTAGATTAGATGACAAGATGACTAGATACCTGAGAGACAGCTAGATTAGATGACAAGATGACTAGATACCTGAGAGACAGCTAGATTAGATGACAAGATGACTAGATACCTGAGAGACACCTAGATTAGATGACAAGATGACTAGATACCTAAGAGACACCTAGATTAGATGACAAGATGACTAGATACCTAAGAGACACCTAGATTAGATGACAAGATGACTAGATACCTAAGAGACACCTAGATTAGATGACAAGATGACTAGATACCTGAGAGACACCTAGATTAGATGACAAGATGACTAGATACCTGAGAGACAGCTAGATTAGATGACAAGATGACTCGATAGCTACAGCTACAATCGCTAAAGTGCAACACACGTCAAGCAGTAGCCACACCGAAGCAACGCCAAGCTTACCCCAAATGGAGTAGAAGAGATTCGCAAAGCTAAGCAGATTTAAATTGTTGAACAATCTGCTGGTGCATTTGATCAGCAGTAGGAAACCAGTCAGATGCTATAATGTAGCTAGTGGAGTGCAGCTGAGGGCTACGGGGATTCCAGTCTCAAGTGAGTCCGCTGCAACAGAATATCAACACAAATGGGGTGGGAGAATGGGGACAGGGCTCTGGGAAAACTGATTGCTCAAACTCCAACCAATGAAATGCGTTGAAATTCATCAAAGACAGCGCAGATGTACAGTCATTATGCGTCAGCCTCATAAAGTCATTAAATATTTAAACTAGTATAATTGATAAATAGATTGATAGTCATAAATTCCTACTGGATAATTTTATCGCTTTATTATTTTGATTTGCATTGGCCTCTGCAGGGGGTGGTTTTTTTACAGCATGATGCATGAGGTGAGATAGACGGGTTGCAAAGAGCTTCATCATTAGCTACCTGCATAAGGCCGTTTGAAGCAGGAGCTGCGCGGGTACCTGTGGTTTCGTTGTTAGCTAAATAGCCTTAATCACGCTCCAGGGTATTCTAGGGCTTACTATGGCCAGCTAATTAGCTGCATGACGTGGGGATGCCTTGGGGCGCCATTTTGGGGCTCTGTCCTTGGGGTCACACCATAGAGGCGCCATCTTGGTAGCGCCATCTTGGTAGCGCCATCTTGGGAGCGCCATCTTGGTAGCGCCATCTTGGTAGCGCCATCTTGGGAGCGCCATCTTGGTAGCGCCATCTTGGTAGCGCCATCTTGGGAGCGCCATCTTGGTAGCGCCATCTTGGGAGCGCCATCTTTTGGGAGCGCCATCTTGGGAGCGCCATCTTGGTAGCGCCATCTTGGTAGCGCCATCTTGGGAGCGCCATCTTGGTAGCGCCATCTTGGTAGCGCCATCTTGGGAGCGCCATCTTTTGGGAGCGCCATCTTGGTAGCGCCATCTTGGTAGCGCCATCTTAGTAGCGCCATCTTGGCAGCGCCATCTTGATAGCGCCATCTTGGTAGCGCCATCTTGGTAACGCCATCTTGGGAGCGCCATCTTGGGAGCGCCATCTTTTGGGAGCGCCATCTTGGTAGCGCCATCTTGATAGCGCCATCTTGGCAGCGCCATCTTGGGAGCGCCATATTTTGAGAGCGCCATCTTGGCAGCGCCATCTTGGTAGCGCCATCTTGGGAGCGCCATCTTGGGAGCGCCATCTTGGGATAAAAATATGATATACCTCATAAATTTTAGAAGGCAGGAATTTAGACTGAGATCTAATATTGTTTACCAATTTATAATTACCTTTGTACATTAAAATTGCCAGTTATTACATGTAATTAATGGGCGTGGCAACCCTTGCATGCTCATGGTATCGGCATGCTAAATGGCAAAAGCATTTTGAATAAAGCCTTTTTTACAACACAAATGGCCTACACAGATTGGGGCAGGGGGAGGGGGCCACGATCGTCAAAAAACTGAAGATGAAAGAGCTGCAACCAAGCTGACAAAAATGACAGGAGCGCAACTTTTATCACCTCTTAGACCTGGCATCCACAGGCCTACATGTAGCTGAGACAGGAGTGGCGCGCCAACGAAGAGACAGGGCGCCAACCCAAGACAGACAGGGGCGCCAACCCAAGACAGACAGGGGCGCCAACCCGAGACAGGGGCGCCAACCCGAGAGACAGGGGCGCCAACCCAAGAGACAGGGGCGCCAACCCAAGAGACAGGGGCGCCAACCCAAGAGACAGGGGCGCCAACCAAGAGACAGGGGCGCCAACCCAAGAGACAGGGGCGCCAACCCAAGAGACAGGGGCGCCAACCAAGAGACAGGGGCGCCAACCCAAGAGACAGGGGCGCCAACCCAAGACAGACAGGGGCGCCAACGAAGAGACAGGGGCGCCAACCCGAGACAGGGGTGCCAATATAGATACCGAATATTGGCGCCCCAAGGGTTGCGGCCCCCCTAAATGAAAACTCCTGCTTTGGTCAACTGCGCATCAGTGCCAGGAGTCAGTCAATATTACGATCTTTTGCGACGCAAATTTACGAAAAAATTCAAACAAAAGCTATGAGTTGATGACCCATTAGACAGCAAATATATTTGTTCCTCTAGCCGAAGTACCTTTCAGGAAAACTTGCATCATTCAATAGAGCTGGGTGTTTAGATGGGAGAGCGCCAAAAAATAAAACAACAAATATTTAGCCTCGTAATTCTACTTGTAGACATGCATTTAAAATTGAATAGGTTGGATAGTTTTGATAACGGCTAAGAAAATAAGGGTGCAAATCGTATGTATTGATCAATTTCAATAGTTTAAGTACGTAATAGATCGAGCAGGCAAATCTATACAGAAGTGTGTACCATTGAAGCGCGTCCGCAACTCGGCCAAGTATAACTGGCTGTTGAATTTTAACAAAAAATACAACACAGAAAAGTATCAGAGACAGTTTCAAGCGAATCAGACTGAAAAGTAAGAAAACAACGCGTCACACACTACTAACACATCGTGATCTAAGTAGAGTAGTGCAGAAACCACTAGAATAAAAGATTTTTGGTTTGACATTTTTATTATTTTTTGATTCGGATCAGATAAGCAAAAAAGCAAAAGCGACAGAAATGATTGAAGCGAATAGATTTTATTACAATTGGCGTGAATTTTTAATGAGAAAATAAGTGAGAGCAGGTTCTCTATCCCACCATACCAAACCATGCAATAGCCATATTGAATATTGTACAGACATTCTCGGGATCTTTCAAAACGCTGCGTTTATTTTCAATTCTGTTCGACGTGATGGCGTGAATGATGCACAAATTTGTATGGGAACGACCTAAGCCTAGCGATTAAGGAACGGTAAAAACTAAATTCTATTTACAAACTTTCGGGCGCCATCTCGTCCACGGTTGAGAGCACATTTGATTTGTTATAATAAATTAAAAGAAAAGAAAGCAAAATTAACGAATTCTTCTCTTTTTGATAGCATTGTTTTTCATAAATTTCGTGGCACTTTAGTTAACTAGTTAATTAACAAATGATATTTGTTTTAATTGTATAGTTTTAATATTGAAGCAGATAAATGAGTGCACAATTGAGATTAAACTTTTAATTAGTTCAATTAATTACTCGTAGCTTTTATTAATCCTGGTATGATTTCCTTTTCGAAATGAACTAAAAGTTAAAGCTTTAATAATTGGTATGAATAAATACTTTTAAATTAAAGTTTGAACTCAATCTAGAATTGTTTTTTTTAATTTCAGCCATGAAATTTTAGTTCCACAAAACAAAATGTTTTGTAGTTAAATCAAACAAAAATTTTAGCAATATGAATATTAACAATGACATTGTGGATTCCTAGGTAAATTATGGAATTAAGAATACGATTATAACAAAACTTGTTGCGATATTTTACGTGACACGAGGTAAAATTTATTACACCTGTGGGTACAGTTTTACCTCAATCAGAGGGATTAGAGAACTGCGCCCAAGGCTGTGAGGTAGCATTCTGTTGTCAACTTGCTGTTGCTTCTTAGTAATTTTTTACTTATTAAAGAAAACTAACTAAAACCGAGTGATAAAGTTAAAGCAAATACTAACCAAATAAAACATTTAACTACTGGGTGCCAGGCTGCACCACTGAGACTGAAGTTCGTGAACTTGAAAACGCACGATGAGAAGTGGTTGTAATGAAAATTTCTGCTAATTATAACAAATTCGATAATGACAAAACGAAATAAAGTTTGTTGAATTTTTTATTTTATTGAAAACCTTGACTATCCAAAGTTGCTAAAGTTCTGTAATTTGAATTCCACTAATTTTAATTGGTAGATTGACTTTGAAGCTTACCTGAGTTGACTGACTTTATGGCTGCAAAACTGGCTTCCTACCGCGGAGGTGGTTGAGGGAAGAATGGAGGCGGTAGAAGGGGAAGAATGGAGGCGGTAGAAGGGGAAGAATGGAGGCGGTAGAAGGGGAAGAATGGAGGCGGTAAAAGGGGAAGAATGGAGGCGGTAGAAGGGGAAGAATGGAGGCGGTAGAAGGGGAAGAATGGAGGCGGTAGAAGGGGAAGAATGAAGGTGGTTGAGGGAAGAATGGAGGCGGTAGAAGGGAAGAATGGAGGCGGTAGAAGGGGAAGAATGAAGGTGGTAGAAGGGGAATAATGAAGGTGGTTGAGGGAAGAATGGAGGTGGTAGAAGGGGAAGAATGGAGGCGGTAGAAGGGAAGAATGGAGGCGGTAGAAGGGGAAGAATGGAGGCGGTAGAAGGGAAGAATGGAGGCGGTAGAAGGGGAAGAATGGAGGCGGTAGAAGGGGAAGAATGGAGGGGGTAGAAGGGGAAGAATGGAGGTGGTAGAAGGGAAGAATGGAGGCGGTAGAAGGGGAAGAATGGAGGCGGTAGAAGGGGAAGAATGGAGCCGGTCATCTCTTGTCGCAGCACTGACAGCAATCAATCAATCACAATGGGCACCGCCTTGTCAACCATAAGTGACCCCAAGGGCAGCCGGGCTCCCACGCAGTCGCCGCAGACCTGAGTAGCGCCAGCGCCGTCATTCTCCTTCTGCTCAGCGGAGGGATCAACAAAGCTGAACTCGAGCAGGTAGCGTTCGAAGCTGCGATGGCAGGGTGGACTTGGCTGGCTGTCAATCGTCATGCTGCTGCTGTGGCTGACAATTCTGCCGCCAATTCTGCACAGCTCGGCGAGGTAGTTCAACTTGTCCTGATTGTCCTGCAGCTCCAGACGCATCGTTCGACACCTGTCCATCTGGGAGCGCTCGGTTGGCGTACTCGCCAACTTTGAGTCCTCTCTCTGGCAGGTGCAGTCGAGTTCCAGACGGCGGATGACGGCTTCGGGGCCGCTGATTCTGGCCACAGTTTTTGTCTTGGCGTAGTGCGGATGGTAGAACTGCTCCAGGCAGCTGGGCGCCGACTCCATCAGCCAGAGCTCCACGAATCGCTTTGCTGTCGAGTGCTGCTCGACGGAGCGGTGGCTGGTGAGCAGCTCCTGAGGAATTGGCCAGGTCACAGTTGGTGTCAGGTAATTTTGAGATTCTAATAAAAACTAATACGAATGACGGGGTCAGATGAAGCTCACAAACAGCATCAGATGAAGCTCATAAATAGCATCAGATGAAACTCATAAACAGCATCAGATCAAGCTCATAAACAGCATCAGATGAAGCTCATAAAAAGCATCAGATGAAGCTCATAAACAGCATCAGATGAAGCTCATAAACAGCATCAGATCAAGCTCATAAACATCATCAGATGAAGCTCACAAACAGCATCAGATCAAGCTCATAAACAGCATCAGATGAAGCTCATATATAGCATCAGATCAAGCTCATAAACAGCATCAGATCAAGCTCAAAAACAGCATCAGATGAAGCTCATATATAGCATCAGATCAAGCTCATAAACAGCATCAGATCAAGCTCATAAACAGCATCAGATGAAGCTCATAAACAGCATCAGATGAAGCTCATAAACAGCATCAGATGAAGCTCATAAACAGCATCAGATCAAGCTCATAAACAGCATCAGATCAAGCTCATAAACAGCATCAGATGAAGCTCATATATAGCATCAGATCAAGCTCATAAACAGCATCAGATAAAGCTCATAAACAGCATCAGATGAAACTCATAAACAGCATCAGATGAAACTCATAAACAGCATCAGATCAAGCTCATAAACATCATCAGATCAAGCTTATAAACAGCATCAGATGAAGCTCATAAAAAGCATCAGATGAAGCTCATAAACAGCATCAGATCAAGCTCATAAACAGCATCAGATCAAGCTCATAAACATCATCAGATGAAGCTCACAAACAGCATCAGATGAAGCTCATAAATAGCATCAGATTAAACTCATAAATAGCATCAGATGAAACTCATAAACAGCATCAGATCAAGCTCATAAACAGCATCAGATCAAGCTCATAAACAGCATCAGATGAAGCTCATAAAAAGCATCAGATCAAGCTCATAAACAGCATCAGATCAAGCTCATAAACATCATCAGATGAAGCTCACAAACAGCATCAGATGAAGCTCATAAATAGCATCAGATGAAACTCATAAACAGCATCAGATCAAGCTCATAAACAGCATCAGATCAAGCTCATAAACAGCATCAGATGAAGCTCATAAACAGCATCAGATCAAGCTCATAAACAGCATCAGATCAAGCTCATAAACAGCATCAGATCAAGCTCATAAACATCATCAGATGAAGCTCACAAACAGCATCAGATGAAGCTCATAAATAGCATCAGATTAAACTCATAAATAGCATCAGATGAAACTCATAAACAGCATCAGATCAAGCTCATATATAGCATCAGATCAAGCTCATAAACAGCATCAGATCAAGCTCATAAACAGCATCAGATGAAGCTCATAAACAGCATCAGATGAAGCTCATAAACAGCATCAGATCAAGCTCATAAACAGCATCAGATGAAGCTCATAAACAGCATCAGATCAAGCTCATAAACAGCATCAGATGAAGCTCATATATAGCATCAGATCAAGCTCATAAACAGCATCAGATCAAGCTCATAAACAGCATCAGATGAAACTCATAAACAGCATCAGATCAAGCTCATAAACATCATCAGATCAAGCTTATAAACAGCATCAGATGAAGCTCATAAACAGCATCAGATGAAGCTCATAAACAGCATCAGATGAAGCTCATAAACAGCATCAGATGAAGCTCATAAACAGCACCAGATGAAGCTCATAAACAGCATCAGATGAAGCTCATAAACAGCATCAGATGAAGCTCATAAACAGCATCAGATGAAGCTCATAAACAGCATCAGATGAAGCTCATATACAATGATTAATTTCAGTCATGAATGAGCAATTAAAAAACATGTTTTCATCAAACTGCATGACCTCTTCTCACCTTGTCGCAAAATGCTTTTTTGGTTTATTAATAAACAAATTTAAACTACTAGTATAGCAATAATATAATCAATATGAACAATAAATGTTTAATAGTTGACCGGCTGTCTCCTTGAGTTCTGTTCGAGTTCGAGCTCACCGACCCATCTACTCAGATGGAGTGCAGAGCGAGTTGCCAAGCGGCAACTGCCCCTCTCCCCTTTGTCAATCTTAGATCGTATCCAGCTTTGGTAGAAAAGTGCGGGTTAACTGCTTTTTAAACAGCTTGGCAACTTGCCAGAAACAGGGAGGGCTTGCAGCGCTGAAGCCGAGTCTTGGCAGGGTGGGATGGACTTAGGGCTGAGGAGGGGCTGGGAAGGCAAAGGAGGCGGTGAGAGGGGAGAAGGGACGCGGGAAATTCAGCCCTGGGTTGGTTGGCTAGCGGGATCGGGGAAGGGAGGCGAAGCTTGAAAATAATTCTTCCCATTTTCCCCCAAAGTCCAAAACTCTCCCCGATCCTCACTTCTCTCGCCCTTCTCGACCCCCCCCCCCAGCTCTGGGTGGTCTTCGTTTGACCGCAACTTACCGCCCCAGTCCGCCCCAAACGGTCTGGGGTCTGTCTGTGCATGTACACATGCCGGGGGAGTAGAGTACCACTCAGGTTTTGATTGACAGTCCATGCTATGAAACCTCTCGCTTATTAGACAATTTATCGTTTCACAATATCAGCTGAAATCTCACCTGCAAATGGCGCAGGCCGAAGTATTCAGCTTCAGCAAGCAGTCTGGCCCGGTCGGCAAAGTTCTCCGGAACCTGGGGGTGGATATGGAGACAGGTAGATATGGAGACAGGTAGATATGGAGACAGGTAGATATGGAGACAGGTAGATATGGAGACAGGTAGATATGGAGACAGGTAGATATGGAGACAGGTAGATATGGAGACAGGTAGATATGGAGACAGGTAGATATGGAGACAGGTAGATATGGAGACAAGTAGATATGGAGACAAGTAGATATGGAGACAGGTAGATATGGAGACAGGTAGATATGGAGACAGGTAGATATGGAGACAGGTAGATAGGAGACAGACACACAGATACACAGACAGACAGACAGACACACACACACACACAGACAGACAGACAGACAGACAGACAGACACACACACACACAGACAGACACACAGACACACAGACAGGCAGACACACAGACAGACAGACAGACACACACACACACAGACAGACACACAGACAGGCAGACACACAGACAGGAAGACACAGAGACAGGCAGACACAGAAAGACACACAGACAGACAGACACACAGCCAGACAGACACAGACAGACACACAAACAGACAGGCAGACAGACACACAGACACACAGACAGACAGACCTGCAGCCGCATGGATCTCAGGTAGTTGATCACGTGACAGAACACATCGCCGTCTCTGTCGATGAAGACGCGGTCGTCGCTGTCGCGCACGCCGGGCAGAAAGCGGCCGCCGAACATGGCAGCCAGCATGGAGTCGGGGTCGCGGCAAAGGGTACCCCGGGTTGTGCTGAAGTGCCGACCGCCGACATTCAAGTTCACGATGTCGTTGTGGTCGCAGGCGGGTCCTCCGGCGGGTGATGGTTGAGGCTTAGGGAGTGTGGAAGAGGTGGGAGTGGGACATCGGTTGATGTGGCAACAATTTTCATATAGAAGCGGCTTTGAGTTCATAAATTCATGTAGGATAATTCAGGAGGGAGAGATGAGGGCGGGAGGGAGGGATAGATGAGAGGGAGATATGAGGGACGGAGAGATGAGGGAGGGAGAGACGAGGGACAGAGAGATGAGGTAGGGAGAGATGATGGAGGGAGAGATGAGGGACGGAGAGATGATGGAGGGAGAGATGAGGGACGGAGAGATGAGGTAGGGAGAGATGATGGTGGGAGAGATGAGGGACGGAGAGATGATGGAGAGAGAGATGAGGGACGGAGAGATGAGGGACGGAGAGATGAGGGACGGAGAGATGAGGGAGGGAGAGAGATGATGGAGGGAGAGATGATGGAGAGAGAGATGAGTGACGGAGAGATGATGGAGGGAGAGATAATGGAGGGAGAGATGAGGGAGGGAGAGATGATGGAGGGAGAGATGAGGGACGGAGAGATGATGGAGGGAGAGATGAGGGACGGAGAGATGATGGAGGGAGAGATGATGGAGGGAGAGATGATGGAGGGAGAGATGAGGGACGGAGAGATGATGGAGGGAGAGATGATGGAGGGAGAGATAATGGAGGGAGAGATGATGGAGGGAGAGATGATGGAGGGAGAGATGATGGAGGGAGAGATGAGGGACGGAGAGATGATGGACGGAGAGATGATGGAGGGAGAGATGATGGAGGGAGAGATGATGGAGGGAGAGATGATGGAGGGAGAGATGAGGGACGGAGAGATGATGGAGGGAGAGATGATGGAGGGAGAGATAATGGAGGGAGAGATGATGGAGGGAGAGATGAGGGAGGGAGAGATGATGGAGGGAGAGATGAGGGACGGAGAGATGATGGAGGGAGAGATGAGGGACGGAGAGATGATGGAGGGAGAGATGATGGAGGGAGAGATGAGGGAGGGAGAGATGATGGAGGGAGAGATGAGGGAGGGAGAGATGATGGAGGGAGAGATGAGGGACGGAGAGATGATGGACGGAGAGATGATGGAGGGAGAGATGAGGGACGGAGAGATGATGGAGGGAGAGATGATGGAGGGAGAGATGATGGACGGAGAGATGATGGAGGGAGAGATGAGGGACGGAGAGATGATGGAGGGAGAGATGATGGAGGGAGAGATGAGGGAGGGAGAGATGATGGAGGGAGAGATGAGGGACGGAGAGATGATGGACGGAGAGATGATGGAGGGAGAGATGATGGAGGGAGAGATGATGGAGGGAGAGATGATGGAGGGAGAGATGAGGGACGGAGAGATGATGGAGGGAGAGATGATGGAGGGAGAGATAATGGAGGGAGAGATGATGGAGGGAGAGATGAGTGACGGAGAGATGATGGAGGGAGAGATGATGGAGGGAGAGATGAGGGACGGAGAGATGATGGACGGAGAGATGATGGAGGGAGAGATGATGGAGGGAGAGATGATGGAGGGAGAGATGATGGAGGGAGAGATGATGGAGGGAGAGATGAGGGACGGAGAGATGATGGAGGGAGAGATGATGGAGGGAGAGATGATGGAGGGAGAGATGAGGGAGGGAGAGATGATGGAGGGAGAGATGATGGAGGGAGAGATGATGGAGGGAGAGATGATGGAGGGAGAGATGAGGGACGGAGAGATGATGGACGGAGAGATGATGGAGGGAGAGATGATGGAGGGAGAGATGAGTGACGGAGAGATGATGGAGGGAGAGATGAGGGACGGAGAGATGATGGAGGGAAAGATGATGGAGGGAGAGATGAGGGAGGGAGAGATGATGGAGGGAGAGAGGATAAAGGAACGGAGAGTTGATAAAGGGAGAAACGAGAGGAAGGGGATAATTTAATGACTGCACTGAAAGAATGGAAGTTCAGAGTTTAAGCAGCGGTGGCAATAAAACAATGTCAAGTAGATCTCGATCTATAAAAAAGCTCCAATATTTTAACGAGATGGCTCTCAAACGAAAGAGCATTAGGAACTTTGCTACAAATGTTGAATTCTAGCTCGCATATGTAAATTTTCAAGAGCCATAAGTTTCAAGACTTTGATTTATGACTTTAATGGCTTTGTTGATTTTTATTGTTGAAGTTTTTTATGACATCACTGCTGTATTGTTGCTAAGGTTACATGGGAAGGTTAAATGCAATATAAAGCAAGATAAAATCAAAACTCATGGTTCCAATTTAGCAAGGTTTGGTTCGAAGGGAAAATAATCCATGACTAAGACCTTGAGTATAGTTGACCAGAATCCTTCTGAAAATAATTACAAAACAAAAAATGAGAAAGCAAGGCTGATTCAGAGGGGCACATTTTTTCCTTTGCTTTGCCTATTCTGTTGTCAGAACGTCTTGTAAAATGACAATGAAAATCACATCTAGAAATACATGTATCAGGGGCGGGTTTAGTAAAGTATCAGAGGCGGGTTTAGTGGAGTGTCAGAGGCGGGGTTTTATTAGTATCAGGGGGGGGGGGTTAGTGGAGCATCAGGGGCGATTTTAGGGAAGTATCAGGGGCGGTTAAGTGGAGTATCAGGGGCGGTTAAGTGGAGTATGAGGGGCGGTTAAGTGGAGCATCAGGGGCGGTTAAGTGGAGTATCAGGGGCGGTTAAGTGGAGTATCAGGGGCGGTTAAGTGGAGTATCAGGGGCGGTTAAGTGGAGTATCAGGGGCGGTTAAGTGGAGTATCAGGGGCGGTTAAGTGGAGTATCAGGGGCGGTTAAGTGGAGTATCAGGGGCGGTTAAGTGGAGTATGAGGGGCGGTTAAGTGGAGTATCAGGGGCGGTTAAGTGGAGTATCAGGGGCGGTTAAGTGGAGTATCAGGGGCGGTTAAGTGGAGTATCAGGGGCGGTTAAGTGGAGTATCAGGGGCGGTTAAGTGGAGTATCAGGGGCGGGTTTAGTGGAGTATCAGGGGCGGGTTTAGGGAAGTATCAGGGGCGGGTTTATTAGTATCAGGGGGGGGGGGGTTAGTGGAGCATCAGGGGGGGGGGGTTTAGTGGAGCATCAGGAGGGGGGTTTAGTGGAGCATCAGGGGCGGGTTTAGGGAAGTATCAGGGGCGGGTTTATTAGTATCAGGGGGGGGGGTTAGTGGAGCATCAGGGGGGGGGGTTTAGTGGAGCATCAGGAGGGGGGTTTAGTGGAGCATCAGGGGGGGGTTTAGTGGAGCATCAGGAGGGGGGGTTTAGTGGAGCATCAGGGGCGATTTTAGGGAAGTATCAGGGGCGGTTAAGTGGAGTATCAGGGGCGGGTTTAGTGAAGTATCAGGGGCGGGTTTAGATGAGTATCAGGGTGGGTTTAGTGGGGATTTATTGTTAGAATATCATTCTCATAAATATTCCAAATTTACTTACTGTTAATGTTGACATCTTAACGATAGAAGCCAAGCGTTAAACAGAAAACACAATTTAAACAGAAATTACATGTTTTTTAGGACTAGCACCGGGTAATAAGGTCTAGTTGAAGGATTTTATGCCCTCTAAAAATCCTCTGAGTTTATCGGAGATCTCTAGTAGGATATGTATAATACACTAAAAGAAGTTTATATAGCATAGAAAATATCTGGGGAAAAGCGAACCAAGCGAGGTGAGGCCACGGCCACGCATTCATTGGCTCTCTTCGGTTCAAAACTGAGCGGGAGAGCATACGGGGTCAAATGAGGTAACCCGGGGTGGGGTGGATGGGGTTACCCCTATAACACTGGCGAGCGGGCTTCAGGCCCAACCCTCTCCCCCACCGTCCTCAATTTTTCCAACTCCATTACACTTGCGGCGGCAGTGGGAGGGGTGGTGGGGTGGCGGGGCGCGCGCGGTGTCAGAGGGGGCAGAGAAGAGAGAACCCCCCCTCCCTCCCCTTAGTCTTTTACAAGTCGCTGCACAATGTCCTCAGCTGAACCCCCAAGCCCCCAAGCGTGGCCTTCACTGTTCAGTCTAAAAATAGAATCAATTCAACTCGCTTTGCCCCCTTCCTTCTCTCTGCGTCGAATTCCAGAGCCAAGCCAAGACAAGAGGATAAAGCACAACTTAGTTCGGCGAAAAACGAACAAGAAAAAATCATATTTTAATAGAAACAGTTGTAGCTGGCGAAAATTTTTATTGCCAAAATTGGTTTACCTTACTAACAGCCTAGCCAAGCAAGGTTGAAGGGCCCTGTGGCCATGCTAACTACGAGCTAAATGTATATCGTAACAGTTCGCGAATTCGTTAATGCAAAATTTTGTCGCAAGTTTCCTACAGTACTAAAGTACTATTACAATAGATTATCTTCGTCGAGGTTCTCAGAGTCGAGTTCCTCAATGCCAAAGTTCACAGAATAGATATTATCATTGCCGAAGATCTGAGAGATGAGATTCTTATTTCTCATTGCCGAAGTTCTCAATAAAGACATTATCATTGCCTAGATGAGATTGAGATTCTTATGAGATGAGATTCTTATTTCGCATTGCCGAAGTTCTCAATAAAGATGAGATCATCATTGGCATTGTTCTCATGGATAAGATTATCATTGCCATTGTTCTCAGGGATGAGATTATCATTGGCATGGTTTTCATGGATGAGATTATCATTGGCATTGTTCTCAGGGATGAGATTATCATGGTTCTCATGGATGAGATTATCATTGCCATTGTTCTCAGGGATGAGATTATCATGGTTCTCATGGATGAGATTATCATTGCCATTGTTCTCAGGGATGAGATTATCATGGTTCTCATAGATGAGATTATCATTGGCATAGTTCTCAGGGATGAGATTATCATTGCCATTGTTCTCAGGGATGAGATTATCATTGGCATGGTTCTCATGGATGAGATTATCATTGGCATTGTTCTCATGGATGAGATTATCATTGCCATTGTTCTCATGGATGAGATTATCATTGCCATTGTTCTCATGGATGAGATTATCATTGCCATTGTTCTCATGGATGAGATTATCATTGCCATTGTTCTCAGGGATGAGATTATCATTGGCATGGTTTTCATGGATGAGATTATCATTTGCATTGTTCTCATGGATGAGATTATCATTGGCATTGTTCTCATGGATGAGATTATCATTGGCATGGTTCTCATGGATGAGATTATCATTGCCATTGTTCTCAGGGATGAGATTATCATTGGCATGGTTTTCATGGATGAGATTATCATTTGCATTGTTCTCATGGATGAGATTATCATTGGCATTGTTCTCATGGATGAGATTATCATTGCCATTGTTCTCAGGGATGAGATTATCATTGGCATGGTTCTCATGGATGAGATTATCATTGGCATTGTTCTCATGGATGAGATTATTATTGCCATTGTTCTCATGGATGAGATTATCATTGCCATTGTTCTCAGGGATGAGATTATCATTGGCATTGTTCTCATGGATGAGATTATCATTGGCATTGTTCTCATGGATGAGATTATCATTGCCATTGTTCTCAGGGATGAGATTATCATTGGCATGGTTCTCATGGATGAGATTATCATTTGCATTGTTCTCAGGGATGAGATTATCATTGCCATTGTTCTCAGGGATGAGATTATCATTGGCATGGTTCTCATGGATGAGATTATCATTTGCATTGTTCTCAGGGATGAGATTATCATTGGCATTGTTCTCATGGATGAGATTATCATTGGCATGGTTCTCATGGATGGGATTATCATTTGCATTGTTCTCAGGGATGAGATTATCATGGTTCTCATGGATGAGATTATCATTGGCATGGTTCTCAGGGATGAGATTATCATTGGCATGGTTCTCAGGGATGAGATTATCATTGCCATTGTTCTCAGGGATGAGATTATCATTGGCATGGTTCTCATGGATGAGATTATCATTGCCATTGTTCTCAGGGATGAGATTATCATTGGCATAGTTTAGAGGGTTGAGATTATCATTGTCATGTTTCTTAAGAATGAGATATCGTTAGCATGGCTCTTAGGGATGAGATTATCAACATGCGGATTAAACGCACTGAAAAAAAGTAAAAATAAAACTTTAATGCGATTTGCTATTCAATAAGAATTTCGCACGCTAAAAATAAAAAAACAAAAGAAATTTATTTCTTAAAAATCACACGGTGCGCTCTACATCGGCAACTTTTACGATATCACAGCAGTAGTATAGGCGGATAAATAAAAATAGGGCACTAAGTCTTCATGACGGAAGGAACAAAATTTCAAAGCTCTCTGCTATGTGGCAATACAGTGAAAAGTTTTTTTCACAAGTACATCCAGAACTCTGTTATCAAATATTATAAAAGTACATTTTTTCCTGTACCAACTATCAAGTTCAATTTTGTATTGAATTGTAATCAATACAAACGGAAGTTCGTGAACTCAATCTCACTCAGCATACTACTGATAGAATATTTACAGTACATATAGTCTGAAATTCCCGACAGGTAAATAATTCGAAAAGTGCAACTTGTACTCTACATATAAAAAATAAAGTTTCTATCGGCCTCTCAAGAGGCGGCGCCGGCGCGTCGGCTTCGCTGGATGAGCGCCGTTTCGACAGCGGCGGCGGCGCCAACTGGTTCGTCGTCTGGTTGGCGTTGGCTCTCTCGGAGGATGAGGTCAGCCAGTCGGCCGACTTCGCCTCGGTCAGCCAGGAGGGCGTCGCGGGCGCGGTCCAGGGAGCGCGAGTGTTCGATGTGGCGTTTCTGCCTGCGAGGGGAGATGGGTGGAGATTAGTTTATAATTAGTTGTCGCAGGAGGGCTGAGGAAATTCTGCCCATTCTGCTGTCTACAGTACACTAATAACAGGCAGAATACAGTAAGAAACAGACAATACGGTAAAAAACCGGCAGAATACAGTAAGAAACAGACAGAATACAGTAAAAAACAGGCAGCATACAGTAAAAAACAGACAGAATACAGTAAGAAACAGACAATACAGTAAGAAACAGGCAGCATACAGTAAAAAACAGGCAGAATACAGTAAGAAACAGGCAGAATACAGTAAGAAACAGGCAGCATACAGTAAAAAACAGGCAGAATACAGTAAGAAACAGGCAGAATACAGTAAGAAACAGGCAGCATACAGTAAAAAACAGGCAGAATACAGTAAGAAACAGGCAGAATACAGTAAGAAACAGGCAGCATACAGTAAAAAACAGGCAGAATACAGTAAGAAACAGGCAGAATACAGTAAGAAACAGGCAGCATACAGTAAAAAACAGGCAGAATACAGTAAGAAACAGGCACAAAAACAGTAGAGAATTGCAGCGCAAAACCAAGCGACACTAACTGGGCCAGCAGAGCCGCCTCGCCTCGCCGTCGCTTCGCCCTGAACGCCGCAGATTCGGCCGCCTGTTTCTGGGTCTCGGCGGCCAAAAATTCAGCGTAGGTCGGCGCGTCCATCGCTGGCAGGTCGCGCAGTTCAAGCCGGCCGACTAGGGCATCGGTGCCGGCCTCGGACAGCAGACGATGCCGGGAGAGAAACTGGCGCACCATTGGCGACCGGCCGTTTGTGTTGAATACCAAATGCCGTTCGGTTGGGCCCGGGCCAAGGGGATGCGACTCCTGCTTGGAGGGTTTCGCATAGAAGATAGGGGTATATCATTTTTTCCCAGTTAAATGTGCATTCTAAACAGATTTGGCAGTGCCATTTTCGGGTTTTAGTTTAGTTTAGCAGTTTATGCTACTGTTAGTAGGCTTCAGTAGCTAAAATAGTTAATATTTAGCAATTTTTATCATTTCATTACCTTTGGGGGCCAAAATAGTTACAATTTAGCATTTTACACTACTTTTAGTACGTTTCACTAGCTAAAAAAGTTGCACCAAGAAGCTGATGACTATAACTTTTATAGTAATTCATTTTTTATCTGTAACAGATTATATTCTTAAGCAATAGGATACAAAGCATAGATGGCATCAAAGCCCTAACCCACCTTTTTGCCCGTCGACAGCCGGGCAGCACTGGGAGACTTCATCGAAGAACCGGATTTAGCTAGCGATCGAGCGGTCAAGTTTGTAGCCTTTGAGCGACTCTGAAGCAGCCCTTGCTGCTGCTGAAGACTGACAGCAGACGTTGTGGCTTCCCCTGCTATCTGCGTGGCTGAGTCGTTTGGAGCTGAGCTGCCGCTCTGAACAAGAGCCTTGTCCAGCAGCTGGAAGGTGTCTGCCGGCGGGGGAGTGCGGTGGATTGCTAGTCTAGCCAACATCATGAAGGATGAAGGAATAGAATGGATTGCTAGTCTAGCCAACATCATGATGGATGAAGGAATAGAATGGATTGCTAGTCTAGCCAACATCATGATGGATGAAGGAATAGAATGGATTGCTAGTCTAGCCAACATCATGAAGGATGAAGGAATAGAATGGATTGCTAGTCTAGCCAACATCATGAAGGATGAAGGAATAGAATGGATTGCTAGTCTAATCAACATCATGAAGGATGAAGGAATAGAATGGATTGCTAGTCTAGCCAACATCATGAAGGATGAAGGAATAGAATGGATTGCTAGTCTAATCAACATCATGAAGGATGAAGGAACAGAATGGATTGCTAATCTAGACAATATCATGAAGGATGAAGGAATAGAATGGATTGCTAGTCTAGCCAACATCATGAAGGATGAAGGAATAGAATGGATTGCTAATCTAGACAATAACATGAAGGATGAAGGAATAGAATGGATTGCTAGTCTAGCCAACATCATGAAGGATGAAGGAATAGAATGGATTGCTAGTCTAGCCAACATCATGATGGATGAAATTATTTGCATATTTGTGTAATTATTTACATACTAATACGAGGTACAAAATAACTAAGGGCTTTATTTCTAACTGCTCTGCAGCAGCTGGCAACCAGTATAACATTTTATTCTATATGACTGCGAGTTATAAAAGAAATATGCAGGTAACGGTGCGCGCCAGTGCCAGTTGTATAATAATTGAACTTAAATAACAAATTTGTGTTCACAAATGAATGCTGTATTGCAATGCGAGCTGTCAATTGATACCATGAACAATTTCGTGACTTTCATGTACATATCAGGTTGTTAACTCGAGTGTAGAGGTGCGAATACAAGATAGAGTAGCATGCTTATCAAATCGGATACCAAAGGGAGCTACGAACTTACCTTTGTAGTGTTGCTTAATTTTACGTTGCCTGAGTATCGCCTTGCTGACTGATTGATTTGATTTGAGTTTGAGTAGCGCTTTACTTTGCATTAGTTGATTGCATTATTAGGTTTTAATAAAATAACTAGATGGGCCACTCAGGCACATTTACTTAGTAAAACGGCTTTCTACTTTCAGTTCAGTAGCAAAGAAGAATACATAAGCTGTTTTATAAAAATAAAGGCAGCTGAAATGACTTTGATAAATTTAGAAGCCCAAGCTTGCAGGCGTAAACAGCTTGCTAATTGGTTTAGCAATAATGTACATTGGCCAGTCCACTGAAATGTACATGGCAGCTTTAGGCTGGAATTCCGAGAAAGGCAATAAAAATTCGGGCGGGCGGGGCGGGGGGTAGTGTGGTAGGCGCGGTTGGAGGGTTTAAGTTGTGAGGGTAAGAGCCAATAAATGAGCATTGGCTTTAAAAAACAATAAAATGCTTCTGCTTAACTTGCTAACTGAACTGACAGTAGCTTACACGCAAATGTGCTGAGTGGCCCATCTAGTTATTCTAGTATCTGTGGTTTATTTTAGATGAATAACTTAGGTCACAGTCACACTGATGTGGCGGATTCGCAGGGGAGGAGGGGGTTTAGGGAGGTCAGTTGACTGTCTCCGAGAAAAATACATATTCATGACCCCCGTTGGAGTAGACAGACATACAAAATTCTTATTAAATTGAATTATCTTAAATCTTTACTACGCAACATATCGGTAGACAAAAATCAACATTCTAAACTTTATCTAACCTTTTTTCTCGCTTTCGGCTTTGAGCAATTCCTCTCTATGGCGAATGACGCTCGGCTCCAGAGCGTCCTTGTTCCAGTCCAGCCACAGGCGGCACCGGGGTTGCAGACCGGTCAGCCATCGGTGTACCAGGCACACGATGCCTTCTTTGAATTCGGCTTGGAATTTGCTATAGCTGTGCGGAAATGCGTTGCAGTAGACACTGTACACCGCCTGGGAGAGCAGACTGGGGTAGCTCTGCAATGGCGGTAGGGATTTAGACAGGAGCAGGACCTGTTAGACTGAAGTGGGACCTGTTAGACTGGACTGGGACATGTTAGACGGACTGGGACCTGTTAGACTGGACTGGGACCCGTTAGACTGGACTGGGACCTGTTAGACTGGACTGGGATCTGTTAGACAGGAGTGTCTATCCTGGACTGGGACCTGCTGTTAGACTATACGGGGACCTGTTAGACTGGACTGGGACCCGTTAGACTGGACTGGGACCCGTTAGACTGGACTGGGACCTGTTAGACAGGAGTGTCTATCCTGGACTGGGACCTGCTGTTAGACTGGACGGGGACCTGTTAGACTGGACTGGGACCTGTTAGACTGGACTGGGACCTGTTAGACTGGACTGGGACCTGTTAGACTGGACTGGGACCTGTTAGACTGGACTGGGACCTGTTAGACTGGACTGGGACATGTTAGACTCGACTGGGACCTGTTAGACTGGACTGGGACCCGTTAGACTGGACTGGGACCTGTTAGACAGGAGTGTCTATCCTGGACTGGGACCTGTTAGACAGGAGTGTCTATCCTGGACTGGGACCTGTTAGACAGGAGTGTCTATCCTGGACTGGGACCTGTTAGACAGGAGTGTCTATCCTGGACTGGGACCTGTTAGACAGGAGTGTCTATCCTGGACTGGGACCTGCTGTTAGACTGGACGGGGACCTGTTAGACAGGAGTGTCCATCGGTTAAACAGGAGTGTCCACCTGTTAGACAGGAGTGTCCACCTGTTAGACAGGAGTGTCCACCTGTTAGACAGGGGTTGTCTACCTGTTAGACAGGAGTGTCCACCTGTTAGACAGGAGTGTCCACCTGTTAGACAGGAGTGTCCACCTGTTAGACAGGGGTGTGTCTACCTGTTAGACTACCTGTTGTCTAACAGTCTACTTGTTGTCTACCTGCTAGATAAAGGTGTCATCAAAAAAGCATAGGGCACAGAAAAAGCTTATCCAAACTTGAGAAACGCATCGCGAAAATGTTCCACCTTGATCATGAACAGCATCTGCGAGTAGTTATGAGCGATGCGATTGTAAAACCTGGGCATCTCCGGCTTATCATAGTCCTGACCGTAATGGTCCAGAAAGTGATGCCAAAACGCGTCTTGAAGGACAGCTTTTGACGCCTCGCTTAGAAAGCAGCGATCCAGTTGAGCTTTGTACTGGCTCTGCGAAGTTTTTTTGCATTAGTGACACTGTTAGCAAAAGTGTCATAAGTTCCCAGCTGCATTTTATAATACCTAACCAAGTAATATAGATTGGGTCCGTAGCCCAGTGGTCTGGCGCGGCGTTCTGACGTGCCAGCGGTCCCAGGCTCGATTCCAAGTGCAGTCACATTAATTTGGGGCTAAATTGGAATCTCGGCTTGGCTCCGCTTAACGGCCTTGAGGGCCAAGCCTTCAAAGCACAGTGAAGTGTACATGCCTAACGATAAATAAAGTTAGGGCCGCTGTACACTCCTGTGTGAGTGTGTGCCTGTGCGTGTGACTGCGTACGTATACGCGCGCTTGTGTGCCTGCTCAGGGGAGTCGGCGAAATGGGCAGCAATGCCTCTCGCCGGTTGTGTGACAATGTCGCTTAAAGTGCGCCAGGGTGCACACAACCCCCCTGCCTCTAACTGAAAAAACGAAGCAATACTGTATATGCTGGCCAATGAAACATGCTTCAGTATTTGGCTTAAGACAACTCATGATTTGAGTCTTGAGTCATAGATAATTACCTAATCAGTCATAGACAACTACCTAATCAGTCATAGACAACTACCTAATCAGTAATAGACAACTACCTAATCAGTAATAGACAACTACCTAATCAGTCATAGACAACTACCTAATCAGTCATAGACAACTACCTAATCAGTCATAGACAACTACCTAATCAGTCATAGACAACTACCTAATCAGTCATAGACAACTACCTAATCAGTCATAGACAACTACCTAATCAGTCATAGACAACTACCTAATCAGTCATAGACAACTACCTAATCAGTCATAGACAACTACCTAATCAGTCATAGACAACTACCTAATCAGTCATAGACAACTACCTAATCAGTCATAGACAACTACCTAATCAGTCATAGACAACTAAGCTCAAGCACAGAAGAAGCCGTCCTTGCAAAAGTTCTCCAACAGTAGCGCACTAAACGACAAGTTCTACATGGCAGCGCTGGTCCTACATGGCTCTACAATCTCCCTCTCTAGCTCTCACTAGTCTCTCTGTCAGCCAGTCTCACCGAGAATCTGCCAGGCTGAGCAGCCATGACTCGAATCAGGATGTCAACCGGTTGAACTCCGCACGGCAGCGGCGTCAACTCGCGCTGATTGTAGCCGGGAAACTGGCACAGCTGCAAGAAGATGGAAGAAACAAGGACTAATAACGGGCGTGAGTTACACAACAGATGCTATTGATCTGAGAAAATTCCGGAATATTAATTTTGCCGCTACAGGGGATCGAACTCGCGACCTTCTGCGCGACGTTCGGACGCCTTCAGGTCCGGCCTCTCCCAACCCCGCTTATGAAGAGATAATTAAGAGCATTATAAAATGAGAGATAGTAGGAGATAAAAAAGTAAAATTCGCACCTCAACAAATTGTGGCCTGTCATTTTGTGCGCCTTTTGGCGACGAGTAGAAATTCGATGTCTTCTTTTGCATTGAGATCTTCTCAATCTTTTTCACTCGTTCAGAGTTGGGCAGGCCGAAGTCTGGAATAATTGGGTAAGAATTTTATGTTGCTATACGTATAGCTAACGTTTTCTAGTTTTTTTGCAGTTATCCTGTTAAAAAGTTACTCCATTTCAAACACTCTACTATGAGTAGGCAACACGAGAATACGAGTATGTTAACTATAATTTATCTGCTTTATTGAAAAACTGAAATAAACCTTGAGCTAGTTGTTTAGAAAGCACTCGTCAAACAGTTGAAGGTCAAACGTTTTTTTAGGAGTTTGAATCGTTATGATGAGTAGGAAACAAACAAAACAAGCCAACAAACAAGGATCTCACTGGTTCCGAAGGAATAAACACCAGCAAATTTGGTTTTCTCAAGCATCTGCTGGTCTGTTGAATTTTTTAATGAGAAATAATAATAAAATACAAATTGGCGCATCCCTTAAGCATAAAACACTGAAAATAGCTACGCACATCGAACACTAATTCAGCTACTGTTAGTAGGCAAGTAACAAGTGGTAGGGATTTAATAAACTTCTTAATAATAAAATCTAAGAATACTAAATAATTATCTTAAGCTAAAAGAAAGCAAATTGCTTACCAAAACTGAACTGAGGAGTGGAGTCTGTGTAAATTTTCTGGTTGGCTTAAATCCAAATTTATAAAGCATAAAGTAAAGTTAAGGGTCTTTGTAGCACTAGAGATCACAAAAAAGCGATGGTTCTTTGTAGCACCAGAGATTGATCCAAAGTATGACCTAAGGTCTTTGTAGCACCAAAGATTGATCCAAAGGATGAGGGGTCTTTGTAGCACCAAAGATTGATCCAAAGGATGAGGGCTCTTTGTAGCACCAGATATTGATCCAAAGTATGAGCTGGGGTCTTTGTAGCACCAAAGATTGATCCAAAGGATGAGGGGTCTTTGTAGCACCAGATATTGATCCAAAGTATGAGCTGGGGTCTTTGTAGCACCAAAGATTGATCCAAAGGATGAGGGGTCTTTGTAGCACTAAAGATTGATCCAAAGGATGAGGGCTCTTTGTAGCACCAGATATTGATCCAAAGTATGAGCTGGGGTCTTTGTAGCACCAAAGATTGATCCAAAGGATGAGGGGTCTTTGTAGCACCAGATATTGATCCAAAGTATGAGCTGGGGTCTTTGTAGCACCAAAGATTGATACAAAGGATGAGGGGTCTTTGTAGCACTAAAGATTGATCCAAAGGATGAGGGCTCTTTGTAGCACCAGATGTTGATCCAAAGAATGAGGTCTTTGTAGCACCAGATATTGATCCAAAGGATGAGGGGTCTTTGTAGCACCAGATATTGATCCAAAGTATGAGGGGTCTTTGTAGCACCAAAGATTGATCCAAAGAATGAGGTCTTTGTAGCACCAGATATTGATCCAAAGTATGAGGTGTCTTTGTAGCACCAGAGATTGCACAGTGTCTGTAGTCCAACATTGGCACTTACCAGTAACAATGTCTTCAACGCTCATATTTGCTCGCACATCAATGTCATCCACAAAGAGGCTCTCCTTAGACACATCGTCCGGTGTGAACTCTTTTAACTTCCGGTCGAGCTTGCCAATTCTTTGGCTGATAAGCTCAACTGAGCCAATTTGAAATGCTAAAATTCGATTATGAGTAGGAGACCGGATGACTACTAAAGTAAGGATGCATAAATTATACACCTGCATCTCTCATTTACTCCCTGGATCTCTCATTCACTCCCTGCATCTCTCATTCACTCCCTGCATCTCTCATTCACTCTCTGCATCTCTCATTCACTCACTGCATCTCTCTTTCCCTCTCTGCATCTCTCATTTACTCCCTGGATCTCTCATTCACTCCCTGCATCTCTCATTCACTCTCTGCATCTCTCATTCACTTCCTGGATCTCTCATTCACTCCCTGCATCTCTCATTAACTCCCTGCATCTCTCATTCACTCTCTGCATCTCTCATTCACTTCCTGGATCTCTCATTCACTCCCTGCATCTCTCATTCACTCCCTGCATCTCTCATTCACTCTCTGCATCTCTCATTCACTTCCTGGATCTCTCATTCACTCCCTGCATCTCTCATTCACTTCCTGGATCTCTCATCATTCAATCCCTGTATCCCTCGTCATTTCCTGTAAATATCCATCACTCATGAAATCAGTCGATGCACAATACAAATTTCAAAATTTCCAACTCTAATCACTATATGGTCTCTACCCAGAGAAAATAGTAAGTCACTCACGCGATCGAGTCTGGCTTTGCTTCTCATACTCAGCCACGATTTTCTTATGCGTGTCCTGATCCAAGGGCACCTCGGTGTCGAAGTGCAGCATTGGCGAGCCGTTCCGATTCAAGTAGTTCATTGCGCCGGCATGCAAGTGTTTGTGTACTGGTACTATAGAATCTATCTATCTATCTATCTATCTATCTATCTATCTATCTATCTATCTATCTACCTATCTATCTATCTATCTATCTACCTATCTATCTATCTATCTATCTATCTATCTACCTATCTACCTATCTATCTATCTACCTATCTATCTATCTACCTATCTACCTATCTATCTATCTATCTACCTATCTATCTATCTATCTATCTACCTATCTACCTATCTATCTGTCTATCTATCTATCTATCTATCTATCTATCTATCTATCTATCTATCTATCTGTCTATCTATCAATCTATCTATCTATCTATCTATCTATCGGTCTATCTATCTATCTATCTGTCTGTCTATCTATCTATCTATCTATCTATCTATCTATCTATCTAATCATCTACATATACATGAAAATACCTATATTAAGTATATTAGACATAAGGTATTTCGGTAGGCAGACAGACAAGCACACAGAGAGGCACACAGACAGACAGACAGACAGACAGACAGACAGACAGACAGACAGACAGACAGACAGACAGACAGACAGACAGACAGACAGACAGACAGACAGACAAGAAACATAGCTACTGGCAGAAGACACTCAATATAATTGATTGTCTAGACTATGATAGTTCCTAAATAGAAACAGAAAGAATATAGGACTGCAGAAAATCAATTATTTAAAAGCTTCTTGTGCGTTCATAAAATCTGCAGGTCATTTGGTTAATTAAAAAAGTTCAATAGACAGGTAAAAAAACTGCTAATTTACATCTAGTAATTAAAAAAAAGAGAATAAAATAGAACTTGCCGTAAAGGGAATGCTATGCACTAAACAACTACTCAATAAAATGTACAAAACAAAGAGCCTAGATTTATTTACTCACAAAAAGTCATTTTTTATTTCTCGCCGATATGTATCGAAAAAGGACTTTACAGAGCGGATCTAGTCATACAGGAAACTTTAACGCCAATTCAGCAAAAATATCACAAAACCTACTCGGTGAGGAATGAAAAAGTAAAAAATAAAAAGGCCATAATAACGAATAAAAATTGTTCCAATATTTGGGCGGAACAGCTTGGTTAAAGTTGGAAAAGGCACGGAACTTTCTTTCAGTATTTAAGGCAAGCCAACTATGAATTACTCTGGATGGCTCCAAAAAACTAGTAGAGAAGCATCAATTTAGGAAAATAACGGCGGTACTTCAAAAAGAAAAAGCGACGACACATTAAAGGGAAGTTAGGACAGCTGAGATGGAATGGAAATCCCGGCGGCACATCAAAGGGAAATTCCGGCGGCACATCAAAGGGAAATTCCG
Organism: Macrostomum lignano; assembly: GCA_002269645.1. Classification (NCBI taxonomy): domain Eukaryota; kingdom Metazoa; phylum Platyhelminthes; family Macrostomidae; genus Macrostomum; species Macrostomum lignano. The sequence goes on along the minus strand of NIVC01001523.1, from coordinate 10,718 downwards.
GCGGCACATCAAAGGGAAATTCCGGCGGCACATCAAAGGGAGATACCGGCGGCACATCAAAGGAAAATTCCAGCGGCACATCATAGGGAGATATCGGCGGCACATCAAAGGGAAATTCCGGCGGCATATCAAAGGGAAAACATATCTCAGATAAGCTACTTCCCACAGTGAATCAAGCAGCCAACATCAAGGATTTCTATTAGAATCGCTGCCCAATCCTTCGTCCTCTTCGGTTCCAGCTTCTCCATCCTCTTGATCATCGTCATCGTCTTCGTCGTCATCGTCGCTATCATCGCCATCCTCGGTGTCGTCATCGTCGTCATCTTCGTTGCCAGAGCTCAGCTGATCCAGCAGCAGCCTGTCTGAGATGACGGCTCTGAACTGCAGCGCCTCCAGATTGTTAGGCTCGTACAGCAGAATCATTTCGCATAGTTTTGCCGCGTTATTAAAATCTTTAGTCATAACGCATTCGACGAATTCCATTAGCAGTTCGTTGGGAGCCTCCCGGCGTGGCGTCGCTGGACCTGCGGCGGAAGCGCCGGTCGCTGCTGACGTCTGTCTGGCGCTGCCGATGCCGCTGTCAAGTCCGCTGCTGCGAGACGTTGACGAGGCCGAGGCAGGCGAGGCGGCGGGCTGAGATGCCTGTTGACGCCGTCTGGACGCCGCGGCAGCTGGCGACACGGTGGACGGCGCAGAGCCAGCTGGCCGTTGAGAGATTGACAGCAGAGGCGATGCGGTCGGAGCCAGCTGCGGCTGCCGCTTCTGTGGAGACAAGCCGCTGCCGCCTCTTCCGCCGCGTGGAGCTGTTGCCATGATGACAGATTGACTCATGAAAAGCAAAACAAAAATCAACTTGGAAATTTTAGATTAGTCACCTAAGTCACTTTAGTCACTTCACTAAAGCGAAACTTCCCCAGCAACAGTGCACTATCGAATATCCGATCGCAGTTCTAACAGGGCAAAGGGAGATGGGAGTGGAGGGAAGAGGGGAGGTGGAAGGGAGATGGAGGGGAGAGGGGAGATGGAGAGGGAGGAGGGGAGATGGAGGAGAGAGGGGAGATGGAAGGGAGATGGAGAGAAGGGAGATGGAGGAGAGATTGAGAGAAGGGAGATCAAGTGATAGAGAAGAAAAGGGAGATGAAGGGGAGAGGGGAGATGGAAGAGAGAGGGAGATGGAGGGGAGAAAGGAGATTGAAAATAGATGGAGGGGAGAGAGGAGATGGAGGGGAGAGAGGAGATGGAGGGGAGAGAGGAGATGGAGGGGAGATGGAGAGTAGGGAGATAGAGGGGAGAGTGGGGAAGGGAAGATGAGAGATAGAGAGAGGGAGAAGTAAGAGAGGCGAAGCACGCGAGCGAGGACACAAGATACTCGTCCAGACGCTACACGCAAGTAGTCCTAGCTGGGCAAATGCTTCAAGACTTAAACAAACAATTTAAACAAAAAAAATGGACACAGACAGACTTTCTGCGACACAAAAAGCGGGCACACACTGGGACGAGAGAAAAGCACACGGGCTGATGGTGTGTGCAGACATATATATATATATATTTAATAATATAAATATCGAGCATAAAAACACTGAAAAAAATAAATAAAACTTATCAGTTTCGACAATAATAATAATGTTATACCAACCCAAAAAATCTAATTAACTATGCTGTTGATGTTATAAGATAAGCCTATTGAATAACAGCATTTCATTGTACATATTAAAAATAAATATAACTTTGCTAAGACAATTCAGGTGTTTTAATCGTTCATTGTTTAAAAATAAACAAGAACAGGGAAGAGCCGCAATAAGAGACGTCAAAATAATATTAGCAGTGATAATAAAATAATAATAATACAGGTCAATAAGCCACGGACAAAACCGACAAACAATAAAAACGCAAGTACATTTGGAACTTCTATATAGGAAAAATAGTTGGTCAAGAAAGCGCTGAAAAAGATTATAACAAATATAAAGACAGATTAAACATATAGGAAGATTTGCAATAGAGCGCTTACGGATTTTTTTTCACTGAGTTTAGTAAAACAAAAAAAACAACACAAATCAATTATAACAAAGCATTTAAACAAAAATTGAATAATTTTTTAAATCAAGCACGGGAAATCCGTGGCCTATAGAAATTTTAAACAAAAAAACAAACAAATCTATAAGACTAAAAACTTTTATCAATTAAAACAAAAATAAAATTTAAAATAAATTCGAATGGAATATAATTTACGCTCCGTCACATTAAGTCCGTCTGCCTGACAGAAAAATGAAACAGACTTATCAAAACGTCACGGATATCCTGCCAATAAGAATTAAATTAAACGATAACGATTCACCTCATCATACCTGACAAGCAGGTAATAATATTTAATACTCCATAGAAAGTAATGCGATATGCCGCCTACATAATGTTTATATTGATTGCTCGCGACAACGCAAATACTTATTTACTCTAATAATAATTCTTAAAGTTGATTTAAATAGTCAACGCGCAATGCAAAATGAAGTATCAATGTAGGTCAAAATTCTTCAAGAGAAAATTCTAAAATCCAGGAGCGCAGGAGTAGTCGTTTGAGAATAGAAAATAATAAATTAATTATCGATGTAACGAGTGCACACTCTCCAGAGAGCGATGATCTGTGCGTGATATTGACAAATACTTTTAAGCAATATCTCATCCTTTACAAGACACTTATGATATCAAAATCTCTCTGGAGAAGACCTGCTTATTTCAACAAAATCTCACCCTTCAAAACAGCCGTTTGACCACAAAATCTCACCCTTCAAAACAGTCGTTTGACCACAAAATCTCACCCTTCAAAACAGTCGTTTGACCACAAAATCTCACCGTCCAAAACAGCCGTTTGACTAAAAATCTCACAGTTTAAAACATGTATTTTACTAAAAGTCTCATCCTTCAAAACATCAGCTTGAATACAAAATCTCCCACTTTAAAATGTCTGTTTAACTACAAAAACATCTGATTGACAGCAAAATCTTACCCTTCAAAATATCAGTTTGACTACAAAATCTCACCCTACAAAAACATCTGATTGACAGCAAAATCTTACCCTTCAAAATATCAGTTTGACTACAAAATCTCACCCTACAAAAACATCTGATTGACAGCAAAATCTTACCCTTCAAAATATCAGTTTGACTACAAAATCTCACCCTACAAAAACATCTGATTGACAGCAAAATCTTACCCTTCAAAATATCAGTTTGACTACAAAATCTCACCCTTCAAAACAGCGGTTTGACGGCAAAATCTCACCCTTCAGAACAGCTGTTTGACAGCAAAATCTCACCCTTCAGAACAGCTGTTTGACAGCAAAATCTCACCCTTCAGAACACAGCTGTTTGACAGCAAAATCTCACCCTTCAGAACAGCTGTTTGACAGCAAAATCTCACCCTTCAGAACACAGCTGTTTGACAGCAATATCACCCAATGTAAAGCACAGGCAGGCATCACAAAGGACAGTTGCTACCGGAGGAGTTAAGTACACAGTTATAAATAATGAGGTACGCACAAGAGGCGGAGATGAAAAAAAAACTGACTGACAACAAAAAATATAATGAAGAAATCTTCAGTCTTAAGACGCATTTTCAGCAGCTTAATTACGCTTAACAAAATAAGCTGTCATCCCCTTAGTCTTCGGCAGTGTATCCGCTGTTAACGTTGCTCTTATCATCTTGCTCGGTTAATGGGGCCGGTTTAGAAGTTGGCGGCACCATTGGCAGCTCACTGTCGGGGTCCGCACTGAATGGCTGATAGCGCATGGCCAATAGGATGAAGACAAACACGTTCAGCAGCATTAGCAGGGCGAACATCAGGAACTCGTAGCTCTGATAGGGTATGATTCTAACCTCGCTTACAACCATAACAACCACGTTGCCAATAGCAACGCACATTAGCCAGAGCGCTTGGACAAGAGATTTCATGGAGGCTGGCGCTTCAGCATAGGAGAGAGCCAGGCCGGAGATGGAGAAGAGCACTTCAGCGATTGAGATTAGCACGTACTGCGGCACCTGCCACATCATTGATACGGAATTAGCTCGGACCTCTTCGATTAGGAAGGAGCGAATTTTACCGTCAGAGTCTTCGTAGAGAACCAGAGAGATAATCTGGCCGTCTGCGGGTGGGGGCGGGCGGCTGCGCGATGGTTAATGCGCTACGAGCGTAATTAGGGGAGATGGGAATCAGGTACAGATCGAAGGGACCGCGAGGAGTTAGGGAAAACAAAAGCGGAAAGAGAGTGGAGAGAGCGGACAGAGTGGGAGAGAGCGGAGAGTGGGAGAGAGCGGACAGAGTGGGAGAGAGCGGAGAGTGGGAGAGAGCGGACAGAGTGGGAGAGAGCGGAGAGTGGGAGAGAGCGGACAGAGTGGAAGAGAGCGGACGGAGTGGGAGAGAGCGGACAGAGTGGAAGAGAGCGGACAGAGTGGGAGAGAGCGGACAGAGTGGGAGAGAGCGGACAGAGTGGGAGAGAGCGGAAAGAGTGGGAGAGAGCGGGGAGAGTGAGAGAGTGGAAGAGCGGAGAGTGGGAGAGAGCGGGAGAGAGCGGACAGAGCGGGGGAGAGCGGACAGAGCGGGGGAGAGAGCGGACAGAGTGGGAGAGAGAGTGGAAGAGCGGAGAGGTGAGAGTAGAAACGGAAAGACCAGACCAAGTCAAACTTTAACAATCCAACAATAAAGCATGAAATCTTTAATGAACTTGTCAAACAGAAAATTGCAAACATTTCTAAATTCCAAAATACCAGTGCCAAAGTGGAACCCTGACAGTATGCATGTGAAATTGCATATACTAGTAAAATTATGAATTTCCGCTGTCAAAAAGTTACAAGCCACGCCCAAACTGCCTCTCTTAGCATCTCTCACTCAGCCTAGATTATTTACACACACACACATACACTCTCACACACTGTTGAGATACCCCTGAACACGCTATTCTCATTGCTCGTGCTCAGCTGCCATACAATTATGTTTTATAGCTAAATTTAACCCATGGTCAACAATAGCACTGGTTTGGTCAGGCTTCAAATGTATGAACTATTTTAATAAAAAAAACTATTAACAAGAATGGTTTCGTAATAAAAAAAGTTTGCTAATAATTTAGTTAAAGCTCGAGCATCGTTTTTAAAGGACTATATACCAGGTAGATCTATTGTAGCGTCGAAAATTGATGTTAAACACTTCTCTTGACGGGCTGTCTATAATGAAATAGTTTATGGTACACTAGTCTATGGTACGATAGTCTATGGTACACTAGTCTATGGTACAATAGTCTATGGTACAATAGTCTATGGTACAATAGTCTATGGAACAATAGTCTATGGTACAATAGTCTATGGTACGATAGTCAATGGTACAATAGTCTATGGTACGATAGTCTATGGTACAATAGTCTATGGTACAATAGTCTATGGTACAATAGTCTATGGTACAATAGTCTATGGTACAATAGTCTATGGTACAATAGTCTATGGTACAATAGTCTATGGTACACTAGTCTATGGTACGATAGTCTATGGTACGATAGTCTATGGTACACTAGTCTATGGTACGATAGTCTATGGTACGATAGTCTATGGTACAATAGTCTATGGTACAATAGTCTATGGTACACTAGTCTATGGTACAATAGTCTATGGTACAATAGTCTATGGTACAATAGTCTATGGTACAATAGTCTATGGTACGATAGTCTATGGTACGATAGTCTATGGTACAATAGTCTATGGTACGATAGTCTATGGTACGATAATCTATGGTACAATAGTCTATGGTACAATAGTCTATGGTACAATAGTCTATGGTACGATAGTCTATGGTACAATAGTCTATGGTACAATAGTCTATGGTACAAATAGTTTGTTACAATAGTCTATGGTTAAAAATTATATTTCACTTTATTTTTTACCCTATCTAAAGTGAGTTTGCTTCTTTGCCAGACTAATAAAAAAATTGACCAAGCCCTGTATCAACTTTCTATTCTGGTTTAGTGTGCCTAAAAATTCCAAAAAATGTAAGAAATCTAAAAGAAACTTCTTCCATACTTTCTGGAAGTATCTCGGAAGCGGACAACATTGCCTTCTTATTTTTTCTAACATTTTTAATATCCGCTTAGGATCGCGTGCGAGATTAACTGGGGTTGGGGGTAAACTCACTCAGATTTCCTAGGGGACCGCCTATAGGGTATTTCTTGTGAAAAAGTATATTCCAATTTCAAAGTTAACTCTCTTTCGATCCAATCCCAACATTCTTATCGCCAGGAAGCAGGCTGGGTCGCTTTTAATCTGCTGTCAGCTCAACTCAAGCAGTTAAAATTTTGTTGTGAAAATGTAATTTAAAAAATCGTGATTTTAAGAAGTTATATTTTTACCTATTCTATGGCCAAGATATTTCCACTTATCATTAGTCTATGGCCAAGATATTTCCACTTATCATTAGTCTATGGCCAAGATATCTCCACTCATCATTAGTCTATGGCCAAGATATTTCCACTCACCATTAGTCTATGGCCAAGATATCTCCACTCACCATTAGCCTATGGCCAAGATATCTCCACTCACTATTAGTCTATGGCCAAGATATCTCCACTCATCATTAGTCTATGGCCAAGATATTTCCACTCACCATTAGTCTATGGCCAAGATATCTCCACTTATCATTAGTCTATGGCCAAGATATTTCCACTCACCATTAGTCTATGGCCAAGATATCTCCACTCACTATTAGTCTATGGCCAAGATATTTCCACTCATCATTAGTCTATGGCCAAGATATCTCCACTCATCATTAGTCTATGGCCAAGATATTTCCACTCACCATTAGTCTATGGCCAAGATATCTCCACTTATCATTAGTCTATGGCCAAGATATCTCCACCCATCATTAGTCTATGGGCAAAGCATAATTCATCAATAAAACCGAAATAATAACCTGACTTCTTGATGCGTACAAATCGTTGCAAAAAGCGAAGGCAATAATACCCCAACGAACAAACAATCAACTGCATAATCGCAATCAGTTTGACATACATTAAATTATTAACTTGTAAACATAATGAGATTTAAGCGCCATACTTACGACCGTGATGCATCCAATCTGAGCTTACAGATCCTATATTTACACATTACAAATACACTGTTAGAAGTAATTATTTTAATAAATATTTTGGTGTCTGTGTTCGCCATTTGAATGCCCAACTCCTAAGGTTCATGTATTTGCTAAAGACAGGAGCCGTTTAGAAAATGGGATTAAGGAACGGTTTAGGGAAGGATTAAGGAACGGTTTAGGGAAGGATTAAGGAACGGTTTAGGGAAGGATTAAGGAACGGTTTAGGGAAGGATTAAGGAACGGTTTAGGGAAGGATTAAGGAACGGTTTAGGAAAGGATTAAGGAGTTTTTAGGGAAGGATTAAGCAACGGTTTAGAGGTGGTTAAGGAACGACTTAGAGGGGGTGGATTAACGAGAAGATTTTTTACACATTTCAAGAATCATTCAGGCAGAAACTACTATATTTAGAACCGGTTTAAAAAACATTACATTCCTGTGTTACCAAAGGAATACCCAATTGCCAAACAGTTTGATTGACAGGTGTCCATAAGTAAAATAACTCACTGCTAAAGCCAACATTAGGCAGCTCCGGCTCGCCCCGGCCAGTGTAGTTGCCAACCAGCTGAACAGAATAAAATCCACTGTGCACCGGTTGGTAATCCGTGAACCGAATATCGCCCTTAGCAACCGAACTTTTCGGGCTGGCTGTTAAATTTAAGGCGAAATCGATGCCCTCTTTGACTCGGCTGATCTTTCTAAGAATCAGCTTGTCGTCGAGCAGACGATCGGCCAGTTTCGGATTGGTCAGCATCACGCGGATGAGGCTGAGGCCTTTGCGGTTCTTCTCGGTGGCTGCCGGGACCGCGGCCAGCCTGCCGGAGCCATAGACTATGACGTCATAGGAGTTGTTGCCGCCCGGCAGGGTGAGATTGGCGGCTCTTTTCACAGTGTCTGGGCAGTCCGGACTCGTGTGCATCGCTACGTTCCACAGATGAGGCGTCTGTGGTGGAGTGGGAATCCATGGATTGGCTTCAGCCATCCCAGCTGGAGAACTGGCTAGAGTCTAACATTTAGAAAAGCAACTGCGGATCTGGGAGACTGGCCCAGCAACTGGGGATCTGAGGATCTTGGAGGCTGGCCAAGAAACTGAGGATCTGGGAGAATGGCCCAGCAACGTGGGATCTGGGAGGCTGGCCCAGCAACGTGGAATCTGGGAGACTGGCCCAGCAACGTGGGATCTGGGAGGCTGGCCCAGCAACGTGGAATCTGGGAGACTGGCCCAGCAACGTGGGATCTGGGAGGCTGGCCCAGCAACGTGGGATCTGGGAGGCTGGCCCAGCAACGTGGGATCTGGGAGGCTGGCCCAGCAACAGGGGATCTGGGAGGCTGGCCCAGCAACTGACACTCTGGGAGGCTGGCCCAGCAACTGAGGATCTGGGAGGCTGGCCCAGCAACTGACACTCTGGGAGGCTGGCCCAGCAACAGAGGATCTGGGAGGCTGGCCCAGCAACTGACACTCTGGGAGGCTGGCCCAGCAACTGAGGATCTGGGAGGCTGGCCCAGCAGCTGAGGATCTGGGAGGCTGGTCCAGCAACAGGGGATCTGGGAGGCTGGCCCAGCAGCTGAGGATTTGGGAGGCTGGCCCAGCAGCTGAGGATTTGGAGGCTGGCCCAACAACTGAGGATCTGGGAGGCTGGTCCAGCAACAGGGGATCCGTCATCAGCTCACCTTGGTATGCAGGCTGGCCCTAGAGAAACCGAGATGCGCTAGATCCCGAGTGACGCCGTCGTACTCGAAGATGACTCCGCAGGGCGAAGACGTGCCAGTCAAGGAATTGACGAACTTCAGCTTGATCTGGCCAGTTTTGGGCACGGTGGGCAGCTCCGCGTCGATGCGCATCTGGACGGCCATGGCGGCGATGAAGGCAGAAGAGGCCAACAGCATGCCGACGCCCATTCGCTTGCACAGGGTGGTAGACAGGTGCAGCTTACCTGTTGCGGAGCAATCAATCAATGCGTGGAGCGATTAAAAAACGTGCATTAAACGTTATATTAACACCTTGCATTACCTTTTTTCAAAATAGATCAATAATCACAGACCCTGTATTATTTTACCTTAATCCGATTATGCCTGTTTTATGGGGGGTTGTTTATTGGCTATAGAACTGTGCAATCTGCCTGTTTTATGGGGGTTGTTTATTGGCTATAGAACTGTGCAATCTGCCTGTTTTATGGGGGGTTGTTTATTGGCTATAGAACTGTGCAATCTGCCTGTTTTATGGGGGGTTGTTTATTGGCTATAGAACTGTGCAATCTGCCTGTTTTATGGGGGTTGTTTATTGGCTATAGAACTGTGCAATCTGCCTGTTTTATGGGGGGTTGTTTATTGGCTATAGAACTGTGCAATCTGCCTGTTTTATGGGGGGTTGTTTATTGGCTATAGAACTGTGCAATCTGCCTGTTTTATGGGGGTTGTTTATTGGCTATAGAACTGTGCAATCTGCCTGTTTTATGGGGGTTGTTTATTGGCTATAGAACTGTGCAATCTGCCTGTTTTATGGGGGGTTGTTTATTGGCTATAGAACTGTGCAATCTGCCTGTTTTATGGGGGGTTGTTTATTGGCTATAGAACTGTGCAATCTGCCTGTTTTATGGGGGGTTGTTTATTGGCTATAGAACTGTGCAATCTGCCTGTTTTATGGGGGGGGGGTTGTTTATTGGCTATAGAACTGTGCAATCTGCCTGTTTTATGGGGGGTTGTTTATTGGCTATAGAACTGTGCAATCTGCCTGTTTTATGGGAGGGGGGTATTTTATTGGCTATGGAACTGTGCAATCTGCATTGTTTTATAAAAGTAATGTATAATCTACTAATCTATACAATTTTATTCTAAAAAACGTAATAATAGATTCATCAACTAAATCAACTAGATCAGAAAAATCGATAATTTAAATTATCTTGCAGTAAAATTTCTTGTTGACAAATAAAAACATCGGGGGGCCGTAGCCCAGCGGTAGCGCAGCTGCTCTGGTGTGCCGCGACCCAGGCTCGATTCCAAGTGCAGCCACATTAATTTGGGGCTGGATTGGAATCTTGGCTTGGCTCGCTTGTGCAATTAACGGCCTTGAGAGCCAACCCCCCCCCCCAAGGCGCAGTGAAGTGTACATGCCTAACAATTGATAAGTTAGGGCCGCTGTACACTCCTGTGTGAGTGTATGCCTGCGTAACGTATCCGCGCGCTTGTATGCCTGCTCAGGGGAGTCGGCGGAATGGGCAGTAATGCCTCTCGCCGGTTGTGTGCCAATGACGCTTAAATTGCGCCAGGGTGCACACAACCCCCCTGCCTCTAATAATAAATAAAAACATCAGACTTGTTTGCCTAAACATTGGATAGCTGAAACCGTAAACAACCAAACTCAAAATATAATCACGGTTTTCAAACAAATTTAACGCAATTTCAAGACAATTACGCAATCACAACATTTTTATTGCAAAACCGCCAACTGCCCATAATCGTGGAAAACTAAAAAATCACAAAATACAAATCACTTCTAACAAACCAAACAAACGAGTTCTATCAACGATTTATCTTACCTTGCCATCTGCCTGAAATGCAGAATTACTTTATTAAAGTGATCCAATTTATTGACAAATAAAAA